>PVHY01011125.1:0-49150 GCA_004024945.1 Uropsilus gracilis | reverse complement strand
AGCAAGACCACCTCTGAGAGGTCAGTCCCTGCCCCAGACAGACCCTGTACCCATAGCCCCCTCTCCTGCCAAGCCTCCCTGCCTCCCTTCAGCTCCAGCCACTGCCCTCCTGATACCTTTCAGCCCTTCTGTCTCAAATCCTCTTCCACCTTTCTTCACCCTCACACCCATCAAGAGGCTGCCTCACTTCTTTGTGCCATTGCTGGAGGCCACTAAGGTTGGGGACAGGCCAGATGGTACTCACAGGCCCTACACACAACCCCAGGATTTCCAGCCCCAAGGCTCTGTGACCAGACCTCACACAACCTGCATCAGTCTGGGGTCTTCTTGCTTCTGTTAGACTGTCCTGACCCATCACACAGTCTCCCTCCTGAACTTCCCATACCTCTTTTGGGGTCTTCCTTCCCTCACCCTAAGAAAAGTCTGCCCTTCTACCTTCCTGGAACACTCTGTTCTACCCTCTCTGTACTAACAACTGGTGCCATGGAACAGCTCACTCCAGGGGCCCAGAATATGCTGGGGGGGTCCTCATACCTCATCTCTGTCCACTCTGCAAGGTTGCTGCATATTGCCCTATTTACTGTAAAAAGAAATAACAGTATAGAGAGTTTACGTGACTTGGCCAGTCAAAAAGTAGCAGATTTGAATTCAGAGCCATGTGCTTTTCTGCCTTTCTCTTTTTATTATCAGTCTATATTTCTTGAGGTTCTCCTCCTCTGCTTTCATTTTACCCCATGCTTTGAATGTGTGCAATTAGTAAGTCATTTACCAAATGGCCAGGCTCACTGATCAGCCTCTGGCCCTGTAGTGGACAAGGCAAGACAGGACCACTGAAGCTCTGAGCAGTTTCTACTGCTACCTTTCTTGCCCTCTAGCTTTGACCTGGAAGTAGCACCCCCCAAGACTCCAAAAGCAGAGTCAGAAGACCCCATCTCCCCAGGGAGCACACTCCCAGAGGTCAAACTGCGGCGGTCTAAGAAGAGGGCCAAGAGGAGCAGTGTGGTATTTGCCGATGAGAAGGGGGGTGCCGAGTCAGACCTAAAGCGGGTGAGTGACTGAACCAGGCTGCCTCCCCCATGCCCACAGTAGAATCTCAGCGGTACCCAGGCACTGTCCAGCCTCAGAGACATGTCCCACTCAAGCCTCACTTGCAGAATGAGGACTTGACAATGCCAGGGTTTCTAAGGCTATGGAGTAGCAGCTGTTTTCACTCTCCGAAGGAGAACATCTCCCTCGGTGGGGACTCTCTGTCCCAGACCAGGGTCACCTGAACCTCTTCATACGCCACAAGGCTACTCAGTGTCCCGAAGCTTGGCCAGGCCACCATGCCCTGAAATGAAGGGCTTTC
Source organism: Uropsilus gracilis (assembly GCA_004024945.1). Taxonomy (NCBI): domain Eukaryota; kingdom Metazoa; phylum Chordata; class Mammalia; order Eulipotyphla; family Talpidae; genus Uropsilus; species Uropsilus gracilis. The sequence goes on along the minus strand of PVHY01011125.1, from coordinate 47,802 downwards.
CTCTTGTAAACGAGCAGTCCTTAATATGGGAATTGGTGCCAGACAACCCTGGGTTCAAGTCTGTCTGCCCCTGAGAGGGAGGTTTGTTGGAAATGTCCTGGGAATCTAAGTAAAGGAGAGGGATTAATGGGCAAGGCAGGGGTGTCAGATGAAAGGGGTCATCTAAAATGCCTCCAGTCGAGAAAGGAACCTCCACCAACTACCTAATGACCCACAGAGGCTACACTTGCCAGAGGAGAAAGCTGGTAGTGGCCAGAGCTGCCATATATTAAGCATCTATGGTGTGTGTGTGTGTGTGTGTGTGTGTGTGTGTGTGTGTGTGTATTTGGGTGTGCATGTGTACATTGTCTTCATCCAGCTTTCCAGGAAGCATGAGTTCATGAGTGACACCAACCTCTCAGAACACACAGCCATTCCTCCCAGAGCCTCCATCCTCTCTCAGATGAGTTTTGCCAGCCAGTCCATGCCCACCATCGCAGGTATGTAAATTGCCACCACCAGTATGGGGGAGTAAGTTAGTAAGGGCACCAGCTGGAGGGTGGAAGATGGTGGAAACCATGTCTATACAGGAGGTTGGGGGTAAGAGGCTCTGCTCACAGTCCCCCATCCTCTGATCTCTCCCAGCACCCATCCTATGTGGCAAAGTACCTAGCACATGGGATAGTACAGATCTGCTGTCACTCTGGTCCTCAGACACTACATTTTCACATCAGGTGACATTGAAGCTGACCTCTCTGTGCTGGGTTCTATTCCTGGGTTCTCATTTTGTCTGGTCTTTGCAGGACTAGATCTCTGTCCCCGATAACTTCCTAAGTCTTCAGTTTCCTTTTTGGACCTGCAGGGTTATTTCTAGAACATGCAGAGATTGCCACCACATCTTGCAGATTGCCACCACACCACAAGTTGCAACTTGTCTATTTTCACATCCTCATTCATTGTCCAGAGGGAGATTTGCCTAAACAGATGACTACCCCCAATCCACAGAGGAAAGTCTAGGTATCTGACATGCCAGTCAGGGTCCAGGTCAAAGGGCCAAGACAAGCCTCATTGCCCCATAGAACTTGGTAGGCTGTCTCATCCTGAGTGCTGAGTGGGGCCACCCATGATACTGCTTCTCCTTCCTGATTTCATTTACATTCAGCCCACATCTGTGAAGGAGATGATGTTATTCTCCTATCACATGGGTGAAGAAAACTGGCCCTCTGTGCCTAGATCAAGCCCCTCATCAAACAGAAGAGTCCTCCTTAGCCCACCGATGGTTTACTTTGTCTTCTCAGTTGTTCATTACCAACCGGAGGTCTGACTCTTTCTTCCATTATACCAGTGTCAAACCAAGCTTGAGAAGTAGTTGATTTCTCCAGCCTATTGGCTCTGAACTGCAGCCTGTAGCCACTAAATGACACCCTGCATGGGAGACCTCTCTCCATCAACCCTGTATTCAGAGAAAACAAAAATCCATGTTCTTGGTATTAGAAGGAAAATAAAGTCACATCACCACATCTTGGGGCAAAAGGCCATGTTCCTGAGGAAACTAGGGTTCCAGAAGCCAGAGGGCCTTCGCCCTCCTTAGCCCCCTGTTTCCAATCCTGAAGCCCCAGTACAAGGCCTTGATAGGCACAGACACTCAGTGCTGTCTAGGGTATTTGGCAAACACAGGGAGGTCAGCTTCAACAGCCCTTCCCCCAAGCAGGACACAGCCCAGATGGTACCCTGCCCTGACCCCCATAGGATTGGATTCTGTTCCCTGTCATTCTGTCCCCCAGCCTTTTTATCTAATCACTCTTCCTGTCCTTGGGTGCTGCCTTTCCCCTACCTGTCCACTCAGGAGGCCTGACTTTCCTTCCAGCCCTTACACTCCCAGTGACTGGCATGCCTGGAATGGATGAGACCTGCTCATCCCCCCGTCTCAGCCAGACCTTCCTTCCCCTCTCTGATGGTGACAAGAAGACTCTCAAAAGAAAGAAAGTAAATCAATTCTTCAAGACCATGGTGAGGACCCAGATGGGTGGAAGGAGGGAGCTGGGGAGCAGGGGGGAAGGAAAGAGGAGAAAGAAGAGAAAATAGAAAAAGAATGGAGAAAATGGGGTATGCATCATGTGTGCATCTGTGCCGTCTGCATGGTGGAGTTTCGAGTCCACTTTCTGCCCCTCTCCCTCAGAAAACCTATGCTCAGGGCCCAAGTTGGGCCAGCAAAGCTCTAAATGCTCTAAATACCCCAGAACCAGTTGCTGTCCTTTGCCTAAATTGCCCTTCCAGTTCCTGCCAGAGCCATGGGGCTGGCTGTCTTTAGAAGCTAAAAATGGTACTTTTAAAAGTGTTTTGGAAGCACTTTCCTATTCAACTCACATTACAAAATCCTACTAATTAAAAGTCCGTTTCCAAGTCCTGGCTTTTCAAGTCCCATCTCCTATTGTTACTTGTCGGTCTTTGCTCAAGATAAAGAGGGGACTGTTGACACTTCTGATGCTCAAAATTACCTGAAAGCAGAACTCTGCTACTATAATAAGGCAAAGTTTACCACCATGGTGCAGTGAGCCAGGAACCATGGCAAGCACTCCAAACACTAGCCCATGGCCTTCCACGCTCCCTTTGGGGATTCTACAGGGTCCCTGGCTCAGATTCTGCCATAAAGTCTGTGTGCTAACCACTCTGTGCCCTTGCCTTTCTGGCCACATTCACGGTCATGGCAGCTCATGTTCTCTGGGCTCAGGCCAGGTTGACCTAAAACCCTTGTGATGAGCTGTGGTGCTTGTGAGAAACCCACGTGAGTGTGCTGTGTACTCTTTTCTCATAAAGCTGGCTGGCAAGTCTGCTGAAGAAACTAAGCAAGTGCCTGACTCACCACTCACTGACCTGTGAGATGCTGCTACCAGGGTTGCTCATGGGAGCCAGAGAAAGAAGTTTCCAGAAGAGGAGAGGCATGAAGAGACATCAACGCCTCCAAGAGTGGGGGTCCTCACATCCACCCCCCTCACTCAGACCGGGAACTTGAGGGAGCTGATCAGAGTGCCAGGTCCTCAGTGTCACCCATCCTAGAGCCTGTGACCCAGGCGTTAGTGAGGACCTGCACTCCAATCTTGGTCACAGAAGGAACAAGCCAGAGCCTCTCTCCTCACAGTCTGCTCTCCCCTGGCACGTCTTTTTATAACCTGGTTTCTTAAGTCTAAGGATCTATATTTTTATTTCATTTTCTAAAGGTCAGAATTTACCAGAAAACCATTTAAATATTCTGTTATTTTATTTTTGTTTAACAATTTTTGTACTTTAAATTTTTTCAGTGTAACCAAGTTATCTTTACCCTGACTGATTATCTCTTAAGAGTTGTTATTTCTTACTGACAATAAAAATAACTTCTAGGCTTTTGTAAGCCTTGTGACATCATTCCATAATTGAATCCCTGAGGCCCAGGCCTGGGCAAGGTGCCCCTGGGGAAGACTGCCAGACAGACCAGGGGCAGACAGTGATACCAAGGTACCCAGCCATTCCCAAGACCATCTTTTGCCCCCTTGCCTGGACCATTCCCAAGAATCTTCTCTACTGCTCCTGTTCCTTAGTAGAAACTTGGGGTACAGGAAGTCTGGAAATATCTGCCAGAATCTTCCTCGTGCTATCTGCAGGGTAAAGAGCACCAAGCCTGATTTCCACTCTTTGGAAAGAGGTGCCCAAAATACACACATTCGTTACTCTGATAAAGACTTCAAGTGAAGGCTCCACAGTCAGAGATTTGAGGATTGAGCTCCAGCGAACTGATAGTCCAGTCTTTGCATTGTCACCAGTTCAGAGGGTGACTTTTTCTGGAAAAGCAACCCCAGGTGGAGGAGAGGTTGGAAGCAGGACCCCTCTGCAACTTGCAGGGAGTCTCAAAGGGGATAGAGCTTGGGGAGGGAATAGAGACTGGGCAGATTTTAGAAGTGAATGGTGACATGGGATTCAGAACTGTACATCATGGGTGCCCACTTCTTAGAGGTTTCCCTGGGGTCAGATAGTGAGGGGAGGAAGGTGAGGATAACAGTTCAAAAGTACTATGTGTGACCTGTCCCCAGCATGTTGGCCTAGACCTGACAAGAATTAATGTCCTCAATCTTGATAGCTACCCTAAGAGGAAGGTAGGATTATCACCAACTTAAAAAAAAAAACTGAGGCACAGAGGCACTATGTGTCCGGAATCATATACATGGGAGCAGAACAGGTTGGGCTTTGAACCCAGACAAACTCGCAGGAAGTTGGCTACCCCTTCTCCAGTGTTCCTCAGACTCTTGCTACCCAGGTACCTGACCCATCTATTCCTGGCATCTAGTCTGAACCCCAATGTCCACACAGTCTTTAGGTCCTGTCAAGTGGGGTAAAAGGGATTTGGTCACATTGTGGGTTCCCTGAATGAGTGGCCAGCACTGTGTCTGGAATCTGGCCAATTTCACTTTGCAAGGGGATGAAGAAAGTGCCAGTTACCCGCAAGGGGCCAACAGCTGGACCCTCCAGGGCCTCTTCCTGACACCCCAGATGTCCTTACTCCATCCATTCTCTCTGCCCTTTCCTCTCTAGGTCATAAGTGACAGTTTCTCACGCCTGCTTTCTCTTTATGGAAATCCCAAAGCTTAACCTTGAAATCTATGAACATCCTTCTAACCCCTCATGGAAAAAAGTCTCTAAAGACAAGAAGATGATCTCCTTTTCCTGCAATAGCAGAACAGCAGATACTATCCTACACCCTGATACTGCAGACATAATTTCTCTCTAAGGAGATGGTACCCCAGGGGAGCAGGCTTAAACCTCAAATATTCCATCTCATCATTCACCTGCATATGGCCCTGGTAATGACATTGCTGAGCTCCATTATCTGAAAATGATCATCACTTGTGAGTTTTGTGTGAAGTCTGGGGGGACCGTGGGCCTTTCTCCCTTTTCCCTTAGAAGTAGAGCAAAATGTCAAACCATCGCATTCTTATTTGAGGTTGAGAGTCAAATCTCATTTCAGTTAGGTCATTGTGCGGATGGCCCACTTGGCATCTGGCCTGGAGGACTCCAGCAGCTGCAGTAACAAGCCCTGGCCTCCAGGCTTGCACTAACAACCAGCATTGACATTCACAGAGCTGCCATTTACCAGCACTTACGCTAAGCACCCTCCTAAGTCCTCTCATCAGTCTGATTAAGGCGATATGAAGATCCTAACCACGCCGATATGAAAAGCCCTGCTGTTGATGTTGGTGGTGTGCCCTAGTCACCTGGCAAGTAATGAGTACAGCCATCTCTGTCCACCCCATGGCCTGAATTCCCACCTTCTAATAACTTCCTGCCTTTGATTCCAGCTCATTATCAGACTCTGTATACTCCATGCCTGTTTCAAAAGTCTCCCCTATAATGTCATGGAAGGGGTCCAGAAAATGAGAGTGGGAGGCTCTTTGTCTGGCACAGCTCTCCTCATTGCATGGATATTCCTTTATTGGAAGCTAGATCTGTGCACACTCTTCCAGTAATGTCAAGGAGGAGTATTCCTATGTCTTCAGATCACCAGGGAGGGGAGGAGATGGAGGTTGGGGTTGGGTAATATGTGGGAAAAGGAAGAAGGGTCCATTGGATGTGTCTTTTCCTTTACTGACTAGAGTTTCCAGGAACATCAGAGATCACTCATCCAGATCACTCATTTTATAGAATTAAATGGCTCATCCCAGACCATACAGCTGTGCCCTCCTGTTCCTGATCATCAATTAGTCCTGCCCAACTCTCAGGCTGGTCTCCTTCTGAATACCCCCCCCAACTTACTGACTTACCCTCTATCTTTAAGTATTCAGACACCCTGGTTCCCTGCTTCCCCTTTTTCTGCTTTGAGACAGAGATGATATCTACTATTCACACTTTAGTGTGATCTAAGGCTCTGGGTTCCCTCTCCTTAGGGAAGGATCATTTTTATCCTCCCCTTTAACTGTGAAGCAGAGCCTTCTTTATTCTTGCAGAACTTCAGGCTTATGTCAACAGATAAGAGAAATTAAGAGAGAAGCAAAATGACTATTCCATCATCTGAAATCAGGTTCCAGACATCCTAACCTGTAACATAACTGTCTGCTGTTCCATCTACACTCCGGGTGCCTCTGTCTTCCTGTCATAGATTCAGTTCCCAAGGAAACAGACCCTCAGGTAATGATTACTGAATGCCCAGGTTTTTTTCACACTGAGCAATCCTAAAGCAGTGAGAAATGGGGAGAGGAAGTAGTGGCAGGTCCCTAGACCTGTGGGATGGTGCCCTGCCCCAGTCTCAGCATCAGTCATGCTGTTGGCAGTTTGGGTACCAACAACAGCACAACTCTCTCACCTTATAGACAGAGTTCCCTCAGGTTTGGGCCCATGTAAAGTTTCCATCCCTGCTTGTGGCAGCACATAGACTTAGGGGGGAGACCCAGAACTCCCCAATTTGCATACTCTGATAGGGTTCAGGAGTACATGCACACACAAAAAGCATAGTTAGTATGAAAGAAATTTAATAGTCTAGTGTGCATAGAAAAGAAAAGAAAGAATAATATTCTCCCAATACAACCCCCAAAATGACACCTCCCTTGTGAGTAAATATCCAGCCGAACAGGGTTGGCCCAAAACGAGGCCAGTGAAGCCAAAAAGCTTCACAAATCTAAGGCACCTACTGGCAGGCAACCTTAGGCAAGGGGAAGAAGGAGCCAGGCCAGTCTGGGAGCAAAATGAAAGTATAAATCAAAGTAAGAGCTACCATTGTCAGCCTCCCCATGGGTCTCTTTCTAGGGTCTTCATATGTCTCATTCAGATCCCCCAAGTGCCTGGTGCAAGTCAAAAGTCAAGAAGTAATCAAGCCCTTCTCCACATATCTCCCTCTCTGTGTCTCCTCTTGTCTCTGCAACTCACCTACCTTAGTGTTCTACAGCTTCATTTGGCTGCTCAGCATCATCCCCTTGATAGATGGAGCAGGGAACATGGTGCCTCCCTTTTGCAGAGAGGTCTTTGCTACATTTGTTTCAGGGAGCCACTGAGCCAGCATGGGAAGGCTGAGGAGACAGACTGAAAAGAATGACCCTTCATTCTTTTCAGTCCTCTCTTCAACCAACCAAGCCTCTCCCCACCTACCCAGCCATGTAAAGGTCCCTCTCACACATCTCTTACCCTATAAAGAAGGTAGCAACATGAAAGAAGTGAATGTCTCTCATCATCAGGGCACTGCAATCCAAGGCACAGTTCTCCTCACAACTGAGTGTGACTGTAAGCTCAAACACAAGTGACAACAAGCCCTGGTTAGGCTAGGGTGGTCAGGGCTCCCTTCTGCACTGTTGGGAACATAAATTCATGTTGCCACAAGGAAAAACAGATTGAAAGGACCTCCAAATGTAAGAATAGAAATGCCACATGAGCCCAAAATTCCACTTCTGGGTATATATCAGGAGAATTCAAAAGCACTGGTTCAAAAAAAGATACCTATACCCCCATGTTCATAACAGTGTTACTCACAGAGCCAAGGTGTGAAGCAGCCAAGTGTTCATGTGCAGGGAAAGAGGTATGGGAGACATGGTATGTACAGAGGATCACTACTCAGCTGTTTACAAAAATAGATGAAATTTTACCATTCCCAACAACACAGATGGAATTTAAAGGGATTATGCTAAGTGAAATAAGTCAGACAAAGAACAATACCCTGTATGATTTCACTCAAGTGGAAGATAAAAAAAAGAAAAATAAATGAAAAGAGAGGAATCAAAAACAAACTTATATATGCAAACAACAGAGCCATGATTGTCAGACTTCCAAAACTTCCCAGAGGGGAAGGGGTCGGGAGAGTAAAGTAAGTAAAGGGAGTAAACTAGTTGGTAGAAGATGGAATCGAGACATTAGGAAGTGACCATGGGCAGCAGAGATGTCAAAGGATAAAGCTTCAGTGCCTGACCTGAGACTACTTTCTAAAAAGTAACAAAACTAGCACAGTAACAAAAACAAAAACAAACTCTTAGATCAAGAATGAAATGGTCCTCACCAAGAGGAAGGGAAAAGGTTATGTGTGGGAAGGGGGGGCATCAGGGAAAAGGGGGGTCAGCTATATTGGGGTGAATGGAAATCAGACTTTGGGTAAGGCTCATGATAAATACACAAGATGTTGTACAACTAAATGTGAACTCAACGTTGCAAATAAAATAAAATTTAAATTTTGACTGGGCATGGTGGTGCATGCTTGTAGGTGGCAGCCTAGGAAGCCACGGCCGGGGCCAGGGATCGCCAGGGATCACGGTTCTAGTCCTGCAGGGGGCACGTAGCGAGACCTAGTCCCAAAAAAATAGCTGGGCGTGGTGGCACCCACCTGTAATCCCAGTTACCTGGGAAGCTGAGGCTGGGGATTGCTCGAGTCTGGTACCCCGGGCAACATGAGCCTGCGGTTCCACAGGCAAAAATAGTGAGACCTAGTCTCAAAAATAATAAAATAAAATAAAATTTAAATTTTACAGAGTTAAAGTGTGAGAAGTAATTTTAAAATTTAAGTACAGCAAACTGGCAGTGCTGCTAAGAGATGCCAAGACACAAATATCATGAGCCTTAACATGGCATGGCTGTCATGGGGGTCCTGCCAGATCACAAGGCTAGCAAGTAGTGGAGGGTGAGGATTCAATCCAGCTCCACCCAAACCCAGCACCCATGTGTTTCATGCTTTCCTGCCTCGTCCCAGATACTCCAGTGTAGGGCTCAGTACATATGGCCATTCCCATTCAAGAGCCCCCTTGGCACTATTATAGGCAAGTGCAGCCTCAGTTGCCCAAACTGATGGTCCAGTCTTTGCATTGTCACCAGTTTAGAGGGTGACTTTTTCTGGAAAAGCAACCCCAGGTGGAGGAGAGGTTGGAAGCAGGACCCCTCTGCAACTTGCAGGGAGTCTCAAAGGGGATAGAGCTTGGGGAGTAGTCAAGTATCTCTATGTACTAGTCATCTTGTAGATAAGAGTATTTTAGGCTTTTGCAATTTCCCCAGAGTGGGAACCCAAACCTGAGAAGGCATGCCTGCTTAACCTTGGATGAGAACTTAAAATTCAGCTGGCATGACTTGAGTCCTGCAGCCAGCCCAGAGCTGCCCCTGTGCATCGATTCTAATCACTGGAAAAGCAAAGGGGTGAATTATTTCCAAGCATGACTTCAGACGTATCTCCACTGTTTCTCATCACATTAAGCCTTGAGACAGCTCTTCGAGAGAGGTAAACTCTCTGGTTATACTCCTGACAAACAGAGGCTCAGAGGACAAATGCTGTCACGGCACTCAGAAGATAAGGTTGAGGAGTTGGATTCTCATTCAGACCAATCCAACAACTGCCTGACTGCTTTCTAAGACATTTTACCCCATTACCAACCAGAAGCCAATATTTTCATCACAGCAGAGCTAAGATGTGTTTCTCAGGAGTGCATTTCCTCCTTGAAACTGTTGTCCATCATGGGAAGTTATTAAAGGGGCTCATAATCCCTTGGGCTTTGTCTTGAAATGTCATGCACACTCTCGCACTCCACTCTGTTTTTAAAGAGTTGGCCACCAGAGGGCGGGGTTAGTCCATGTTTTTCAGTCTCTTCAGCCTTTGAGCACCAAGGGCATAGAGAGCGTCAGGATAACCTTCAGTTAGACTTCCCAAAACCTACCCTCTGGACCAGAAACCAGCCCCCTGACAAGTCCCCAAGGAATACCGAGACACTGCTCTCCTGACTGGTGGCCTGGGCAGAAAGCTGATAGCTACTGCTGCTAGTAACAGAGAACTGTTTGTAGATAGGGAAACTGCAGTTTCATATTCCCATTTTACAGATATGGAAACTGTAACTTAGGCCGTTTAAGTGAAGAACCTACTAATCGCTTGATTTCCCAACCCAACCTACTTGCCTCCATTAGGCTCCCAAATCCACAAAACTTGGAGGACATTTTAACTGTATGTGTAGAAAGCAGAGGAGCTTAGAAGCACAACCCCAATAAAGGGGAATTGGAAAGAAGGCAGATCAGTAAGGTCCATGAACTTGGGCTATGGCAGCACAGCTGATGGAGTATGGCATCTCCTCTCAACTCACATTTACTGAGCAGACGCTATATGCCTGGCATTTAAAATCCTAAAGGTAAATATTGTGGGAGTTGGTTTTCCCATTTTACAGATGAGGAAATTGAGGCCCAGAACAATTTGCCAGGTATTATAATGTACAAGGAGTAGAATCAGGACAAAGACCCAAAATCTTTGGCTTTAGAGCCTGAGTCCTCTGCTCCCAGCACTGGCCCCAGCAGCTGCACCAGTTCAGAGCCTGTCTGCCTCCTTCCTTTCTGGCTGTTTGTCTTCCCTGCCTGTTTCCTATAGACTCTCTCCCTGAACATCAAGACCAGGGGTGTCGGTCCTCCTGGTCAGCAACACATTCTCCCTTTCTACAGGCTTCTGTATCCTGAATGCTGAATGCTGACATCTGACTTCCCAAAAATGACCAGCCCTCTCTCAGTCCCTGGGCATCACCCCCCATGGCTGGATTGTCCCAAGGTGAGGCAAATGGTTAAATTTTGGAGGAAGCTGGATCCGACCTCTGTCCAGAGACACCTCCCTGTCAACACCTGTTGTCATCACCAGGTCCTCATCACCTTCATCCTCACTGGCAGCTTTGGCCGCACCTGGGCTCTACACTTCACACCTGTCATGTCACTCTGCCTTTCCAATTGCTCATGAGGCAGAGTCTATGTGCAGCTCCACTGAACAAGTAAGCAAAATGAGGCCTGTTTAAGGAACATGGCCAGATCACAAGGCTAGCAAGTAGTGGAGGGTGAGGATTCAATCCAGCTCCACCCAAACCCAGCACCCATGTGTTTCATGCTTTCCTGCCTCGTCCCAGATACTCCAGTGTAGGGCTCAGTACATATGGCCATTCCCATTCAAGAGCCCCCTTGGCACTATTATAGGCAAGTGCAGCCTCAGTTGCCCAAACTGACTCAAGTCATGCCAGCTGAATTTTAAGTTCTCATCCAAGGTTAAGCAGGCATGCCTTCTCAGGTTTGGGTTCCCACTCTGGGGAAATTGCAAAAGCCTAAAATACTCTTATCTACAAGATGACTAGTACATAGAGATATTTGACTACTTTTTTTTCCCAGAGGCCCTGGGATTAGAAGTAACTGGCTTTAATGTCAAATATACTTTTATTTAGTGCACCACCCAGGTACCATTGAATGCTCTGATTACCCCCTCTGAATGCACATGGCAACAGCATGTGTGATAAAGGGGTATCCTTCCCATCTTCACCTGAGAAAACTAAGGTGGAGAAGTTTCATCAGCTGTCAAGGTTTGCATAACTATTGGCAAGCAAAGCTGGGATTTGAACCCTGGTCCTCAGTGTAGCACCTGTGTCAGCTTTATCTCCACTATTATTGAAGTTTGTTGACCTTTCAATGGAAACCCAAAAGCAAATCACCTGTATGTTTATCTTTCTCTGATCATTTGAATGAACTACAGAAAAACACTTTTCATCACATCCAATTCTCCATCAAGAGATAAGAACTACAGGTTTTAGTTATGTGTATTTACGTAGATCGTATGTAGCAAGTCCTCAATTAATGTCACCTAAAGATTCTTGAAAACTGACTTGAAATGAAATATCACAAAACCAGGTCCTCAAGTAATGTCACTTCATTCATCTGTCAGCTGGTATTTTTTCTCAACAACATTATAAAAGACAACATTAAACAAAATGAAGCTTCTCGAAGACCTTCTATACAAGTATGTGCTTATATTTACTCCTCCTTCCAAATCAGGGCACTCTGCAGCCTATTTCTTGAAATAATATTATTAGAACATGAACATCATTCCATATCACTAAATATTCTGAAATCTATTTTTCATAGCTGTGTAGTATTTCATCATTTGGCTGATACACAATTTATTCCCCCATCCCCTATTATTGAACATTCAGATTCATGAACATTTATTACAGGCATAAAAATACTAGCATAGATACCCTGTAGCTATTCCATTATTCTCTTAAAATCACTAGGGTGACTATAAGAAACAGGCTTGCCAGATTCTTTGTAAAGCTACTGTGTTTTAGCAGTGTCAGTGTGAGAGTTCTTTAAAATACTAGGTCCCACCCTTAAACATCTAGACCTGTTGGAGAAACTCTAAACAAAACTGGGGCCTGTTTTGCTTTACTCTTGAAGGGCCATATCCAGTGCCTAGCCCACACCTCACCTGGATGGTCATTAGTGTTTGCTTCAGACAAGCCCAAGTCACCAGGGCAGTTCCATGATGGGGACGAGAGGACCTTCCCACTGTTATCTGCACTCATCCCCAGGCCCCCAGACACTGCAAATGTGATTAGTTTCATAGCTGTCCATTTTTCTCATGAATCTGACACAGGTGGAGAGGAGAGGGGGAGAAGGGAAGGGGAGATTTTCTGGGAAGAAACACAGAGAGGGGGAGGGGGAGAGAGACTCAGAAAAGATGATAGAACAGCATGCTAGAAGAGTGGGAATTATGAGGATAGAAAGGGGAAAAGAGGAAAATGAGACAGAATTGGGAGTGGGGTGGAAATAAGAGGAAATGTGAAGCAAGGGACAAGTCATGGGAAGAAAGCAGAAAAGAGACCCTGTGGCTGTGAACATCAGCTACAAGAGCAGAGCAGTCTGAACTGTCAGCAGCAGGACTTCCCTGGTGACTGGGAAGTTACCCCTTGCCCCCGCCTCCCTCCCCTTTTCCACTCCTCCCTCCACTGGGCACTGGGCACTGGAGGAGGAGGCGGGTCTGCAGCAGAGCCACCCCTGGGTGGGACCGTCTGGCCCAGCCCACAGGGGTATATAGCAGTAGGAGGCTGGGCCTTCTGAGCACCTGTCAGGGACAGCTCCTGATGCAGGTGCCAGGCAGGTGGCTTCCACCCAGCCAGCCCCAGCATGAGCTCCTTCGACCTCCCAGCGCCCTCCCCACCTCGCTGCAGCCCCCAGTTTCCCAGCATCGGCCAGGAACCCCCGGAGATGAACCTGTATTATGAGAGCTTCTTCCACCCGCAGGGTGTGCCCAGCCCTCAGCGCCCCACCTCCTTTGAGGGAGGCGGCGAGTACGGGGCCACCCCCAACCCCTACATCTGGCTCAATGGGTCAGCTATGACCCCTCCACCCTATCTGCCTGGCTCCAATGCCAGCCCATTCCTGCCCCAGGCTTATGGGATGCAGCGACAATTGCTGCCCAGTGTGTCGGGCCTGGGAGGCAGTGACCTAGGCTGGCTGCCCATCCCCTCTCAAGAAGAGCTGATGAAGCTGGTGCGGCCCCCCTATTCCTATTCAGCTCTCATCGCCATGGCCATCCACGGGGCTCCCGACAAGCGCCTCACCCTGAGCCAAATCTACCAGTATGTGGCCGACAACTTTCCTTTCTATAACAAGAGCAAGGCCGGCTGGCAGAACTCCATTCGCCACAACCTGTCCCTCAACGACTGCTTCAAGAAGGTGCCCCGGGATGAGGACGACCCGGGTAAGCTAAGCATGGGGTGGGGACACAACCTAAGGGCACCCTTCTAGGAAGTTCTGACTGTGGCTGGCACCCCAGGACTAGGGGCTGAGGGAAGTCAGCAGTAGAATTCAGACCTGAAGGTAGGTTCTATCTCCCTCTTGACTGTGTGGCCCACTGGTCCCTGACCTCGGGCTGGTCCCATCCCAAGTTTCCTCATCTGTAAAACAGAGCTAGTAGCAAGGTCTCCTCAGCAGGCCTGTGGCGGGGACAGGAGACAAAGTGTGTGAAGTCTGTGGTCACTGCTGGTGACGGCAGTGATTGGAAATTAATCTGGGTCCCTGACATATAGTTCACAGCAAGTTCTTGGAGATGAGCGACATGCTTAGACAGAGCCCAAGTTCACCCCAACCACCCCGGTCTCTATGCTGCCTGACCCTGACACCATTTCCTTGATCTATTCCCGGAGGGTAACTCTGATGGCACCCACTCTGAAGAGGAAAAAATGACACTCGGGTGGCATAGCCACCTAAAGTGACACCAAGAGGTGCTAGTGATGGAGTGTGAATCTGAATCGGTCTCACACCAAAGGTAGTGAGTGTCTCCCTTGCAATGAGGCATCTCGGGAACACAGAGGCCTACAGAGCTGTGATTAAGTACTCACCCAGTTCCAGAGAAGCCATTGACTGGCCTCACCCTGGGCAGAGAGCAGGCAACAGGCTGGATATAGACCCCCTGCATGTGAGACATCACTCTTACAAAGTCCTTGCACACATCTGGCCTGTCTCTCCACGCAGCAGTCTAAGGAAAAGACACGGTCCACTTCTCAGACTGGGACCCAAAGGCTGGCACTTGGTCATTCAGCTGCCTGGGACAAAGCCAGGACTTCCCAGGACTTACAGGGAGCTTCTGTCACTCAAGTAATGGAGCACCTCTCCCCTTCAATTCCCCACTATTTAACTTCCAAAGAGACCACACTGAGTACCCCTCGAGGCTCTTGCCCCCAGAACCCTAGTTGCAAGGGGTGCTTAACTAGGTAGGTGTGGTGTGTGTGCTGGGCTTAGGGAACCCCTCCGTTCCTTAGTCCCTGCCCACTGTTCTGCCTTCTCCAGCTGTTTCCTTTGTTTTCAGTTATGACAGTAGGGAGGAACAGAAGCAGTGCTTTGGGTTCAGCTCGCTACTTACCTTCTTCCACTTTTGTCCCAGGCAAAGGGAATTACTGGACCCTAGACCCCAACTGTGAGAAGATGTTCGACAATGGAAATTTCCGCAGGAAGAGGAAGAGAAAATCAGATGTGTCCTCCAGCACAGGTTCTTTGACCTCTGAGAAAACAGAGAGCAGTCTTCTGGGCGGCAGCCCCAAGAACACGGAGGCCCAGGACCTCCTGGACGGTGCATCACCAGTCACCACCAGCTCCCCAGAGAAGCGTTCCTCCCCACCCCCAACAGGCACCCCGTGTCTCAACAGCTTCCTCTCCTCCATGACGGCCTATGTGAGTGGCTCCAGCCCCATGAGCCGCCCAGTGGCCACACCAGGACTGAGCCCTGAGCCTGTGGACAAGGTGGGGCAGAACTTGCTGAACTTCAACTCCTATACCCCCCTCACCAACCTCAGCAGCCACGGGGTCGGGGGCGAGTGGGCCAGCCCTATGACCACCAATACCCTCGGCTATGGCGGGTCAGTGCTTAACCAGTTCAGTCCTCATTTCTACAACAGCATCAATACCAACAGCACCCTCTACCCCAGAGAGGGCACCGAGGTCTAAAAACAACATCTCCCAGCCAGAGAAAACCAGTAGAAGTCCTGCCTGCCAGTCACCCTGTGGCCCAAGACCTCTAATATACCTGCCATGCACAGGGGCCCAGAGAAACTCATCTTTTTTCTAGGACATTGTATAAGCTTTCTGTTTATCTACATGTTCCAGCTTTGCAATGGGAACACTGGTGCCTGGAGAGCAGCAATCATGGTGACCGTTTCTTCAGCACTTACTATGTGCTGTGTGCCATACTAGGCTCTTGAAAGGCCTTCTCACCCTGAAAGGTTCATGTGGAACGCCCTCACCATTTAACAGATGAGGCATCTGAGGCTTGAGGAAGTTAAACAGCTTCCCCAGTATCAAGTCCAGATCTAGGCTCTAGGTGGCCCCTAAGGTTCTATGTAGTGGGAGCAGAGATAGAGGAATTGGTTGAGCAGCTAAGGAAGATCAGTGTCTCCCTGCTGCCTCCCAGTCATCCATCAAAATAGCACATCAGTCCCAGGCATCTGGTGGTGTGGGTCCAAGTCCTTCTCCCCTCATAAGATGGCCCCCACCTCAACTGCCAACACCCCCCTTGCTACCACCCAAAGAGAGAAGCCACCAGTTTCTTAATTCTGGAAGCCTAGCCTATAATCTGCAAGACAGAGAGTCCTCTGTCTGCCCACAGAGGGACATTCCTTCCCCAGCGCAGGACCGTTTCAGCTGGATAGGGAAAGGGGTAGCATTCACTCCAGTCCCCCACCCAACTGCCACCTACCCACAAGCTCTCATCAAGTCCAGCATCCTGTGCATGTGTCTGGCGGTGAGCTGGAGGAGGCTGTGCCTTCCAAGAGAAACAGACTGCATAGCACTTCCTCTCACCCAGAGGGAAGGAGGCCTGAGAGAGCAGTGCCTCAGGCAGGGCTCGCAGACTCTACACATGGGGGTGCCTGCATTTCTCTTTCTTGTTTTTGTATGTAATCTCCATGCCTGAGATGTTTTGTCATGGCACACACCTTGGGATGTGTGTTTGGTTTTCTTATTTTCTTTTTAAATAAAATTTTTAAAAAAGGCACTTCTTTCTGGTGAGTTTTCCTGTCTCTCAACAGCTGGTGTACAAAGCCTGAGGCCGAGGGCAGCCTATAACTGAAGGCTTTGGGACCAGAAGCAGAGAAAGAGTAGGTATGAGGTTCTTCTCCTGCTGCCCACTGGTATGGAAATAGAATAATGGTCCCCAATAAAGAGAGAACCCTTGGGGGGGAATATGTGCACAGAGAACCCATCTGGTTTGGACCTGTCCCTGTCTTTCCAGTTTGTGCCATCTTCCTAACTGTGCAGTGACCATTTAATCTTGAGATTAAATGATCTCTCAAGATTTAAAAAAAATTAATAATCAAGATTGTTTAATTATTTAATCATTTAATCTTGAGATTAAATGATCTTTAAGGGTGCTTAAGGGAAGGGCACTGTGCTGTCCCATTATACAGAGGAGAAAACTGAGGGTCAGGATAGTTGAGTGACTTTTCAGATGTCCACAGCCCATACATGCACAGCTCTCCTGTCTCCTGTCCCTTATTGCACTGCAGCAAGACTTCAGACATGGCTGATCACTGTGGTGATGACTCCAACACTGTGGGCTGGAGCTCAATGGGGACTGTGCGGGCATTGGACTGGGTAGGGTGCTGTGCAGGTGGGGACCATGCCACCCTCACAGCAACAATATGTATGGACAAGTGTGTCCCTGTTTTTCGTGCACAAAGCCAATTGAAGGACCTTGTGGTCTTGTAAGCAGGGTCCCCTCCTCAAGCCAGTACCCACACTAGCCACCTGAATGTTATGCCACACTGCCCACTCAGACTCTGGAGAACTCTTTCTTGGGGCCACAGAGGGCAGGTGGTAAATAGCAACTAGAGCAAAGATGAAGATGTTGGCATGTGCTGCAGGTTTATTATGTACCCACCACTGAGGCAGAACTTACATTTCATCCTCTAACATAACACAACACAATCAGTATTCTTCATGCACTTTGCAGATAGACTGAGGTATGGACAGGTGCTGTGACTCCATCAGGACACAGCTATGACATGGCACAGATCCATGGCTTAGTGAGTAAGAATCTTACCCACTGCACACATGCTGGGGAGCCAGGACTCTCCATGAGAGAGCAAAATCAGGGTAATGACCAAGAAAAAAGCTGGACTTCCCTGAAAACCCCAGATTTTTTCCTGAGAATGCCTTTTCTGCAGGGAGTCAGATTGAGGGAGGTAAAGAGAAGGGACACAGTATCAGACCATGAAAGGCCTTAGAAAACCCTGAAAAGGCTGACTCCTTAATGCTTAAAAAGCATTCCAGAGGCTGGGAGAAAAAGGAGCCTCCATGCATGCCAGCAGGGAGATGGGAGAGTTCAAACAGAATCCTGAAACCCAGGCCAGGATTTTTCTCATTCCCATTGCCACCAAATGTGCCTATGATCCCTTCTCCACTGATGATCTCACTTGCTGCTTCTCAGGCCTACCCCTCCTCAGGCAGTTTCACTGTGGTGTAGGTCAGGCAAGGTTCTTAGGGGGGAGGCAAGGAGAGACCAGCTCAGTCAAGGAAGGGATGGTCATTTCAGACCAAGGTGCTCAATATTGGCATCTTCGTTCGTCTGCAACCTAGAATCAAATGGGCACAGCAGTCAGAGGAATATCTGCAGTTCTAGCCATGCAAAGACCCTGCCAGCATTCGCCTCTGTGATGCAGAATTTCCAGTATGGTATCAGGACATCCAGGAATGAGAGGTGCCTGGGGTACAGTTTTAGAGGGCAGGACCCAGGTACATAAGAGGGTCTTCTGCTCCAGTCAGTCAGCTGCCACCTCTTGGCCTTACTCTTGGTTCTATTCCTCTGAAAGAAATTGAGAGCTTGAGAGAGGAAAGAAAGAGGGCTGGTTATCTACCAAGCATTCACTCCTGTATGCAGCACACAAATTATAGTCCCCTACAGTTTGGTTCTATAAAGACAACATGGTCCCCAATACCAATATGGGGTCTAAGACAACAGCTCATTGTTCTGGAAGGCTTCATGGAAGAGGACAAACTACAGCAGTAGGATGGTAGAAATGAACTAAGATAAATAAGTTTCCAGTTTATTGGTTTATGCACTCATCCTTAAGTGTCCTAACTTTAATATCCCACATATACACTCCAAACTACAGCATCCAAATTTCCAAGTTATGGGGAGTATGCCTCAGAATATATATATAAATAGAATATATATGTATATTATATACATATATAACAGAATATATATATAATATATGACTATATCAAATAGAACACTTATTTTCATAGATAAAATTGCAAGGGGGAAAGTAAGAAATACTGTAAGCAGAACTGTATTTGGGGGTGATGAAAATACTAGGGTATATTTTTTGTCATAATGCTTATCTTTAATTACAGCGAGTATATTGTCAGCTCAGCCCCTCATGGCTACAACCCAGGTTCTCCAAGATGGGGTTCAATACTAGAGGACAGAAAAAGGGGAACAGGTCTGTGCTTCCTGGATCTGGAAGCCTTGGGGGATGGGGAGGGCTGTGCTCCTGCTGCCCAGGTGTCTGGAAGCAGACCTTGACTCTCAGGAAGAGCATTGCTGACCAGGTTGTTCAGGAGAGGGTGTTGGGGGCTTGAAGAGAATCAGGAAATGGGCACCCAAATATGCCTCAGACTCTGTAAGGAGCCTCTTACCTAAGATACCATTTGATCTTCACACCAACATTTTGTATTTCTGTCCATGTAATTTTAAAGACAAGAAAACTGAGAAGGAGCATGTAGGTTGCTCTAAATCCCAAGCTGGAGAATGGAAGAGCTGGGACTCCAGAGGTCACAGTCAATACTAATTTGCCATCATAATAGCTGTCTTCTAGGCTATCTTGAGACATAAATGAGAACAAGTGTGTGCCTGGCCCATGGTCAGGAGAATCATCCCAGAGTGATTAATCCTTGTCTCATTCCCACCACACCTGGGTCTTGATGCCCAGCATGGAGGGCACGATGGGTGTGTGGCATGAGTGATGCATGGGTGCATTCTGTCCCTTCATCTAAAGCCCAGGAGGCACAGACAAGAACAGTAGGGTCGGTGGCAGGACTCCCCCCCCCACCTGACCTGGCACTCAGGCACAGCTGCCCGCCTTCTGCAACCACAACAAATTGAGTGCCTTCAGAAGTCTTCTTGAGCCCACCTGAAAGGAGGTTGTAGATGTCTCTGTGACCTCTGGGATTTGGGGGGCCACTGAACCTCAGCATATGGTCACTGGGTTTCAAAGGACCATACTATTCCCAGCAAGGCCCAGAGTTCTTGCTCATCCCAGAGCTCTCAGGATTCTCTTCCCCAAGTCTGGCTCTCAGGACCCCAGTTGACCCCAGGGGCTCCCAGTGTACAATACCAATACTTTAGAAAAAAAAGAACGTAGGATTCTTTGATTCAGGCCTGCCTCGGGTTTAAATTGCCTGTGAACATCTACCAACAGTTCTACCCTGGAGAAAACCTCAGAAAACAGTAGCGAGTCATTGCCTCTTCTCCCCATGACAGAGAGACAGGGCAGATGCAGGACCTCCACCCAGAGCTGTGACTGTAAGCCATGCCTACCAGCTGATGCCCCAGCTCAAGGCATCCCTCTCCACCAAGCATCTCTTGATTTTCCTTTCTTTAAACTAAGGCTGATTTTGGCTCCCATATATGAAAATGCCTTAGAAACCTTTAAAGGCCAAATAGGCAAGAACTTGTTTTAGCAGCTGAGATTTTATAAACACCTGTCATATACTAAAATGCCACCAGGTAGGTGTTATCTCATTTAATGGAACAGAAAAGAGATATGGAGATATTGTTTTGCTCACATCTCTACAGAGGTAAGACTTGAACCCAGCTCTGCCTGATTTAGAAGCCCAAGGTCTTGACAACAATGAAAAGACAGGACACAGGCAGTTTGGCAGCAAATGGAAGCCAACGAAGTAGGAGAAGCTACAGAAGCATCAGGTAAAATAGACCACAAAGCACACATATCACCAGAAAAAAAAAAATGGGGACTTTTAAAATGATAAAATGTCAACTCACTGAGTAGAAACATATCCATCAACCAAAGAACTTTACTTGAAGTAAAAATGACAATGAAAGAGCACGGGACAATTCTGCAATGCTGGAGTTTTCACACCTCTCTCAATAGCTGATAAAACAAATAATCAAAACAGTCGGTTAAAACTAGCATCCACCTTTACCTAACTGATATTTCTAGAACGCTGCATCCAACAATGCAGAATCCATGTTATTTTCAAAAGCACATGGGACATTGCCATATGCTGGGTGGTATGTCTCTCAACATTTAAAAGGGTTTTAAAGCATTATGCTATGTGAAAGCAGTCAGACATTCTGTAATTATTACTCCATTTCCGTGGAATTCCTGAGCCGGCATACTAAACTGCAGTGACAAAACGCAGGTCGCTACCTGTGAAAGGTTGGTGCGGAGGTGAAGAGGAACGACTAAGGTGGGCCTCTGGATGGTGGAAGCATATGATCTCTTGCTCGTTATGGTGTTCACCTGGGTGCAAGCACTTATCAAAACTTATGTATCTGCACACTCAAAATAAGTGCATTTTATTGAAGGTAAACTGTACCTGGATTAGGTTGATTTAATATAAAAGGAGACTCTGAAATTCATTCCAGGAAGTGATAGAGCTGGTTTAAAGCTGGGGGCCAGGGAATTGAGTTGAACATTGTTTGAATCCATTGCCAATATTTGAAGCCTGTCGGATCTTAGGCAAATACGGAAATGTAGGCTTCCCTGAGAAGTAAGAAGCTCTAGCAAAACTAAATCAAGATATCCCTACTTGGGGTCCCCCTGAAGTAACCCTCTTTAGATGGAACTCAGCTACCCAATCCTGCAGGCTTCCCTCATTTAAGGGAATAAGGGATTCCCCATCCTGGGGGGCCTTCACAATTGTGATCAACTGCCTGGAAAAAGAATAGTGGCCGCCACTCTAATGCCTATAGTTTATTCTTGGGGCGTTTTGTATCTGACTGACACTACCACCAGGCATAGATCTAGGTTTTTATATTTCAGCCCTGACTATGTGATGGGTACTTTGTCCATCAGCTTACTAAATCCTTACAACAATCCTATGAAGTAGGTTCTATGGTCATTCCACTTTGTGCATGAGGAAGCTGAGACATAAGAGGTTAATTAGATGCCTAAGTTCACACAGGCAAAGGGTGATAAATTAGAGTCCAGACCCAGAACCCTCTGGGGTTGGGACTTGTGCTCCTGGAAGGATGCCCAGTTGTTGGACTCCAGGAAGCTGGGATCACAAGGAGTTCCACAGAGTATGAAGACCCCAGGGGGCACCACTCACACAGAACACTGGGCAAGAGGTGCCAGGGGTATCTCATATAAAGGGAAGTTTCTTTGGTAAAACCTCAGGACTGGGTAGCTGATGGGGAATGGCAGGTGCTCCTTTAGCTCTATGTGTTTAATTCATTCAAAAAGATGTGCCTGAATACCTCCTCTTTACCTGGAGTTGATCAAGGTGCAGGAGACACCTGGTGAACAAAGTCCCCACCCTCAGGGAACTTCCTTTCAATAGGAGAAATAGTGGCAGGTTTCAGATTCTACTAACGTTCAATGCCATGCCAGGTAGCGGTGGTTGCCAGGAAGTGCATGCAGACAGGGTCAGGCTTAGGCAGTAACCAGGGACTCTGTTTAGAGAGAAAAGTCCAAGAAGGCTTCTGAAGAGGTGACATTTGAACAGGACTTGGGGATGTGAAGGAGGCAGCTATGCAAAGAGTTGAGAGAAGCTGGGCCACAGACACCATGATGGGCAAATACCTTGTACAGAGAGCAGTGTGCCCATCAGGGTGAAGAAGCAGAACATAGCAGGACCTTACTGGCCTTGGGGGACATTTGGGTGCTATTGCCTCTAGCAGGGAGCACGGAGGAGGTGAGAATAGAAGAGAGTAAGGTCAGGACCTTCTGAAGGCTCAAAATCCACCCCACCCCCCGCCCCTGGGGCTCCTGAGAGTATCTGTCAATGAGCACGCAGCCAACAGAGCTTCTGATTTAGGCTTGTTTTGTCCAAATACAGATGGCCCGGGCCTGGCTTCCAGCGGCAAGATGGCAACACCTGCTCTGGTTTCGGTAAATCCTTCTTATGCAAAATTCCTGCTCCCATCTCAGTCACCAAGCCTGTGATACCTGAGTCTCAGGCTGCAGGAAGTGCTAGACAAAGGGAGACACAATGTCCCTCAGAGACAAAGTAGACAGACTCCAACCCTGCCATGCCATGCTGCTCCACAGTTAGGTGACCTAGGGATGATCAGTCCTCCTCTTCTCTCATGACCTCAGTCCTTCCCTCCATAGAGTGGGGCTACCCATGCAGAGTTTTAACAGTGATGCTTGGTTTTTCGCCAAGATCAGTTTTTTTGAAAACATTTTGTGTGGGACCAGTTAAATGATTTCCTTGTTCATTTTGTCTCTGCAAAAGTTACAAACTCCCTGAGGGCAGATGTTTGGTTTTCCTCAGACACCCCAGGCAGACTCCAGAGCCTGGCTCTCAGATGCCCCCTCAGTGTGCGGGCAGTTAAAAAGTGTTTGCATATTCATCCTCTGCAGGTAGAATGTTGGATGTGGCACCAGGACCTTTTCATTTATAACTACTACCAAAGAGGATTTTCTCTGTACGTTCAAATAACCCCAGAGTGACTAAATGATGCAAAGGTGAGTGATGACTGTGTGAGTTTGTTTTTCACCTTCAATGAACACATTTGTTTTTTTCTTTTTTCCAATCAATATCTACCAAAATCTTTCAACTAGACTAGGGTAGAGGAGTCTCTCAGGTTCTAGCCCTTAATGAGCTTCTGGTCTAGCAGGTGAGACAAGCAGGAATCAACTCATTGTAAAAAAAACAGTTAACTAATCACCATTGAGAGCAGAATGGAAAAAGGTCAAGTTTAGCTGCTATGAGTATGTCCATCAGGGCACTTGACTGGAGCCAGAGTATCAGGAAAGGATCTGAGGGAGATAATGTCAGTACTGAGCCTGGAAGATGAGTATGCACTGTGTGATTCGGTTCTATTCCTGGGGCTGAGCCACGCACAGGGATCAGCTTTGGGAGAGGCCTCACAAGGATCTAAAGGGAGACTCTAAAGGAAGACTGATGAAGAGGAAAGGACATGTGACAGAAAGAGATGAAGGGGAAAAGACATGTGACTAAGGGCTTTGTAGCAGGCAAGTTAGTGGGGATATGCGAGCCTGAGATAGAACTCCTTGGATTCAATCGACAGAGAAGGCAACACCACAGAGGTGGCTTAATTCAGTAGAGGCAGGAACACTTTTCCTTTGGAAATCCCCCATGTCTCCATGAGTCACCACATGTCCCAATGTGTTCAAAACTAGAATTTCATGTTTAACCTTCATGACAATTTTGCAAGGTCAATAGAGCCGGCCAATTCTTCTTGAGGAAACTGAGATTCCAGTGGCAGGGGAACTTGATAAAGCCATTTAACTTTTCAGATCAAGGCCTTTAAGTAGAAAGTTTAGCATTGGGAGCAATGTCAATCTATGAGTGAACAAATGAAGTGAAATTGCTAAACGGAACCAGGTATTAGAAATGACCTCATGTTCTCTCTCTGATCTTCCCTGACAATACTGAAGATATGACTCTGTACTGGGGATATATGAGGAGGTGAGAGCAAAAGTCAGCTAACAGTCAACCTTCAGCAAAGACAAGAATATCCTTTCTTCCCAGCACCGAGGACTTTCATATTCATCCCACTGTAAGGAGAAAGGAGTGTATTGTAAATATGGTCCACAACTGATCTCCATTCTGCACCTTTGCCAGTGCCACTGTGAAGATGAGTGGGAAAGAGAAACTGAAGAAGATTCAGGCAAGACTTGGAAGAGACTTGGAGGAGGCACATGGAGTAGAAAGACATGTCAAAGCCAAGAAGGTCTGCTTGCCTCTTGGCTTTGGACTTGCACCAGGGACTCAAAGGACATGGATGGAGACATGTGGAATAGAGATATGCAGAGATTCTTGGAAGAAGTGGATGAGAGACACTTGGAACACTTGCAAGACAAGGAGAGACTCATGGGGAGGCTGACTGTGGCAGGCATTACCTTGATTTCTGTTCTAATTTTGCTCCTGTTGTCCCAGACTTGCCTGACTTCTGCCATTTTCCCATGATTCTCTGTCAGAAGGTGCCTCAGACCTGTGGCAAGTTGTCAGTACTCAGCAGCCTCACTTTAGGTAAATCATGGTTAGCTGGGTTTTTACCCACAAGAGGATGGGTGACCTTGAGTGCTTTATTGGAAAACTATTATCTTTTCTTCTCTTTTCTCTCTATATTCACTATCCTATTAAAGTTATGTTACACTACATATGCTTCATCTTTATATGACAGATGACAGAACCTCTTTAGATGGTGTAGGTTTCAGGGTGACCTTCAGTTTTTCCACTAACAGATTGAGATCATGTGCTGGTCTGCTCAGCATCTATTCCCCACCTCCTTCCCATAAAAGCATCCTGATTGAGTTTTCCAGTGGACACAGCTCCAACGGGGAACGGGACAAACAATTTAGTGCCAGGCAATGAAGCTGAAAGCTGGTCTCCTTTTGAGACTGAGCTATAGTAGGTGCTTAGGAAATGTTTTCTAAATGTACTGAAATGTGTTATGTAATGACTATGTTAGTCAGGTTTCTGTTGGTAGCAAGCAATGGAAACCCCCTCCCAACAGAATTTCATTGTTTCAGGTAATAAGATGTTTCCCAGCCCCAGCAGATAAAAATCTAAGTGACTTGATGGAGGACCCTCAAAAAATTGAAAGTGGAATTATCATTCCACCCAGCAATTTAAGCAGGAATTTAAGCAGGAGGGGAGAGGCTAGTGACTCACAGCTGAATCTGACAGAAAGAGTAATTTCTCAAATTGGATTTGGAAAAGTACATAATTGATCCATTCCAGGTAGACTCCATTACTGGGAGCTACCCAGAGGACATGAAGACAGTAATTCAAAAGGACACCTTTACTTGCATGTTTATTGCAGCTCTGTTTACAATTGCCAAGATATGGAAACAAATCAGATACCCCAAAACCAATGACTGGCTGGGAAAAAAATGTGGTATATGTACATGATGGAATACTATGCATCAATCAAGGAGGATAAACATGTTATTTGCACCAAATATGGATGGAACTAGAAAGATTCATATTAGTGGAAAAAAAGTCAAAAAGAAAAAGATAAATACAGAATGTTCTCACTTAGATGACAGATATAGGGGAAAACAAACAAATGAATAAGAAAAATTAGAAACAACCAATGGGGCTAAACGATGGAGTGAGAGAGGAGGAGGGGGAAGAAGGTGGAGGAGGCGAAGGGCACAAAAAAGCAGGATGATGGTTAACAGGTGTTAGGGAAATGGGAAAATCCCGGGGTACACAATAATGTATTATATATACACACACACATATATATGCAAAATTTAAAAAAAATTTAAAGTCAAATTAAATTTTTAAAAATCAACCATCACAGAGATAGTTGACATTCTCTTTGGACATCTCTTCTATCCTATTCCCCATATACTTTCCCAAAAATAATAATCAGTACACTGGATTTGATGTTTATCACTCCCGTGGTATTGGAAACTTTTAAATCACACATGTGAGTAGATAATATATTATTTTGCATGGTTGAAAAAAATCTAAGTGACTTGAAAAAGTAGAGTCAGGACTTTGATCAAGGAACAAAAAGGTCCTGGGTGGGGTTAGGGCTACAGTTGGTTTTTCCTATTTTTTGTCACAGAAAATGACTCCAGATAGCAAGTACAAGGATGAAAGGGAAGTATCTTGAGTGGCTCGTAGACTCAAAGGTAAGGGTGTACCCAATGCAGCAAGAACAGCTACATCCACTGTGGGGGCCCTCAGGTCAGAACCACAGTGCTGGCCTCTCACTTCTCCTGCAGAAATTACTCCTCATCTGGGTTGCCCCTCAAAATCTAAAACTCAAAGCATGACATTCAATTAACCAAAGTGAGGTACTGCACCCCCTGGGTAGGGAGAGGTGGCATTTGGACCCTGCTTCTTTCCAACACACAATTTCTTCCCTAATAAAAAATGGGATTGAGATGGTCATCTGGAATATATATGTATGTATGCATGTGTGCATATATATATATATATGTGTGTGTGTGTGTGTGTGTGTAAAACAAATGCCCAGCTAGAGGGGTGAACAGAAAAACAAATGAGTGGAGCTTACGCTCATGCTTTGGGGATCAATTATGTACTTTTCCAAATCCAATGTGAGAAATTACTCTTTTTGTCAGATTCAGCTGTGAGTCACTAGCCTCTCCCCTCCTGCTTAAATTCTTTTATGGCTCTCTATTACCCAAAGGTAATGAACAAGGAGGAGGGGAGAGGCAAGTGACCAGGTCTGCACTGATAAAGATCCCTGTGGCTACTATGATGGATATTGGCACCCCAGAAAAACAAAAGGCCAACGGATCAGGCAATGACTGGAGACCGTGGAAGAAGAGATGTATTACATTCTTAGAAGAATAAGAAAAAAAGACTTAGAGGTGGAAGTTATAAAAGAGTTGGGAAAAAAGGTAGAAGTAGGATTCAAGAATTCATCAAATTTCCGGTGAAGACCAAATGTCCTCTAACACCTCCTCCCAAGTACGTCACTTTTGTTAGCATGGAATGGATATTGTAAAGGCTACATTACACAACCCAAGAGGAAATCCAAAGGCAGACAGAGGGAGGGAATAATAGAAAGGGTTGTGGAGTTGACAGTGTGATTCATTATTATTCTTTAAGGTTAGAAGAAGAAAAAGAATTGATCCTGGATGAAGAAATTGGGCTGGGTTGCCTGGGGCTGTGGAGGTCTGGCTGCAGCAGAAATCCCTGGGGGCATGTGGTTAGTGGGAGGGTGTACAAGTGCTTCAAAAAACATTTTGTCCAGGACCCAGGAGGGAACAATCTAGAGGGCTGGGTCTTAGTGCTTGGAAGGGAGGAGGAGGATAGTGCCAGGACTCCATGCTGTTCCTGCAGGTGTGCCATGGCCAGCTGAGCCAGTTTAAAATAAGTCTGCCAGCTGGCCTGGAGGTAACTCAACCTGAGCTTCATCACGTGCACAGGAGGATACATGCCTGGGAGAGATGCAGCAGCTAGTTTAGGAAGGGTGAAGCCCAAGCTACTCACTCAAGATTGCTGCCTCTCAGTGGACTTCAGGGCCTCTAAGTCACCATCGTCCTGAGGGTTATAATTATCAAATCAGGCTTACCCCCTGATCTAGGCACTAGCACATATTTAAGGAAATTTGATTGCCATTTTTTTTATCAGTTAATCTATCAAAAACCAGGATTTATTAAATTCTTCTAGGACGAGACAGAGTGGAGGAGAGGAAAGTCAATGAACCCTCACTGAGTCACAGAGGCTTCTGTGACACTAATAAGGCAGATATGACAGGAGGGAAGTGAGCCTTTCAGGAGACCTGGACAAGGGATGCATTTTACATGTTTTATATTATTTTTCATGCCCCTCCTCTCCCAAAGAATGCAAATTTGAACCCAAATTTGACTATGGTCCATAAAAACCCATATTGAAGGTCTTCAAGAACCCATACAGATATAAGAAAACCTAGGACTTGAAGCTGGGACACCCAAGTAATGAAATATCTGGTTTAGGTAAAGATCAATAATCTGTGAAAGCAAGCATTTTACATTTTGTAGACCAAGAGGCAAAACCCAGGATATTATAAAGCTGTAAGACAGAAAAAGAAGTCTACAAAATTTCTGTTGATTAAAACATGCCATAATAGTAATAATAGTCATAACTAATTATAATTTTTAAAATAAGAATGAGATGGGATTCTTTCATTTCACTGGTATACAAAACAAGTGTTCTCTATCATCATCAATTGCCAGTGTTCCCCTGTGAATCTGACGTAGAAGGGATTTCATGTATTTCAAGTGGGAAGTATCTTCCACACAGTAAGGGATAGAAGAGGCCCCTTGTAATTCATTAGGCTACCAGCACCCATGCTAAGGCATGAGGCTCCCAGCAGCTCTCCAACTCTGTGGAGGACAAAAGCAACCAAAACGCAAACCAAAGAGGAGTCTTGTCCCAACAAAACTTTGCTCATTGACACTGAAATTTGACTTCTGTAATGTTCACTTATCACAAAATAGCCTCCATCTTGGGGGTTTTCCCTATTGTTTGCATTTTTCAATACAATATAAAACCATTCTTATTTTATGGGCCTTACAGAAACAACTTGCCCAGCATGAAAAGGATATTCGGTGAAGTTCTTCCCAGAACAGGTTTCCCAAGATATGGCACTTTGACCCATGGGTTATACACTGCACTGAAGTCAATCCACACCCTGCAGGCTCATGAGAAACTTCTACCACTACTCTATCCAGTCAGAAGAACACAAAATGGGAGTATTGAGATTTCAGGTTTTTCAGAAATAACCTTTCGGCAGGAGAAGTCTGTATGCATGGTCTGAAGGCTGAACTATGAAGTGCGTGGTCCTTAGCATTTGGTGGAGTCAACCCGTCCTCTCTCCCAGAAGCCCAGTCACTCTCCTATGTCTTAACTCAGGACATGCATTCCCCTTTGCCCCCATGGACTTTAGGATCAACATGTAGTTTCTAATGACATTCATACATGTGATTAAATTTATTCTTTTCTCCCACTGATCTTTACTCATGAGAACTGGTTTGCTCCAGCAGCCCAAGAAGGGGTGGGAAGTGTTTCCTCTCTGCATGCACAATGACAAGTCAAGCTGTTCGTAGTTTGGACTGTTAGGAGACATGTCTGATGTGCAACAGTTATGCCTATTATCTGACTAGGAGGACAAAGCATCTGGGAAGAAGGTCAAAAGAGTGATGCTCAATGGAACCAGAGAGAAACAGTCCTAAAGTTTCCAGAGTCTCCAGCCTTCATTCTGGGAGGAGGTTCTCCAGACTGCCCTTGACTTGGTAGTTTTGGAAAGACTTGATCAGAACTCTCCTCACCAGAATGCCTTTGATTCTGGATTCCATTTCTGTCTGTGCAACTCCCCGAAGGCTAGTTACAAACACCACGGTTTCCCAAGGACAGAGCTGAGCTGCTGAAAAGGCCAGGCTCCAGACTGCTGAGAGGTGGGCTGAGGCAGAGGGAGCAGCTCTCAGTGCTGCAGCTGGAAAATAGCCCTTATCTCTGCCTGCTCAGGTGGAGTGTGCCACCTGTTTATGAGTAAACTAATGGCCTAATCTCAGCTGGAGGCCAAGTAGTGGGGTAAGTCGGAGCTGGAGAACACCCAAGCCATGCAGCCTGAGCAGATAACTGTGTAAACATCACCCCAACTGCAGAACAGTGCTAACCAACCCCCTTCTTTGTAACCAGTTCCTATAGGATAAAGAAGGGCCTGTACCAGCGCAATTCAGTCACCCAAGGTCCCACTGACATAGAAGTTGTTTTGCAGCTTTGAATAACACTGAAACTCCCAGGAAGAGCACTGAGTATCTTACTCAATATTCAGACACTCCTGGGGCTGCAGCATGAACAGGACCAGCTTACTATGCGCTAACTAAAGGGTTTGAAACCATCCCTTTGCTCCAACTCCAGGCCAAGGCAGCAAGTACATAATTATCCCCATCTTAGATGACTCTATGACATACAGAGTCATGCAGGAAATAGGTGGATGATGACTCAGATCTCTTTTGTCTTTGCATAAAATTTTCACTTTGAAATAGCAAAACAGTTTTAAAAATCCTCAACTAATCACTTCCTACTCACTCACTAACTTTTGCTGGCCAAAAGTTATTTAATGATTATATATATTTATGTAATATATTTAATGATTGACAGCTTGTGCCAGACTCAGTGAGGAGGGCTTAGGATATAAAGACATGAGTTCATTCCCTTTCCTCGGGGCCTCTTGTCAATAGGGACCCCACAATCTACTCTAAACCAAGCAGAGGGAAGCAGGTTGCTTAGAGAGGAGGTAGATCCAGAAGATGGCTAAAAACATTCCATTGATTATGTCAGCTTAGATACACCACTCATTTCTCTGATCCTCAGTTTCTTCATCTGTTAAATGGGTAGAACAAGCATCCCTATTTCATGGACTGTTGTGTTGGGCTGAATAAGGTGGCACATGAGGAGCTTGCCATGATGCCTGATACAGTCAGTGCTTGATAGTTAATATTACAAAATATCCAGGAAAGAAAACCCATAAAAACAAGTAAAAGTGTCTAAAATTTTGTAGAACAACTAATTTTGTATGTTTGTCTCAACTTTTATTTAATAAATTTTTTTCACAGTTATTGAGTATACATACTCAACAATTCTGTGTCTGTGATATAGCCAAATCCTCAAAACAACACCTGGAAGTAGGTATTGTCAATTTCTCCCAATTTTGCAGGTTGAGGACCAATGATATAAAGTTCTCCAAGATTATACAGGAAGAAAGGAAACAAGTCAGGTTTTAAGACCACATCTCCAATTACCTCTTCCCAGCTTTGATCTCCTCTTGGTTTGTGGAGGAGAATGTTTGGCTGTTGTTCACTGTGAATGAGACCAGAAAGCCAGGTTTAATGGTTATGTGAAGGACTCAGAGCTGACAGCGAGCCAAACAGAGCTGTTAGACTCTGGAATGGGCAACTAACTGCCCCGCAAACATTATCTTTTCTGGATGATTCTCCATGGTTCTACCTAGATGCACCAGGAAGGAGAATAAAGATGACCAGCTGTTGCCTTTGCCTGCCCCAAATTCACAACAGGTTTTCCACCTTCAAAGTTATCTCCTTCAGCCAGTGATGCCCTAACTTCTCACACCTCCAATCTTCTCCACTCAGTCAAAGGAAATAAATTCCGATCCACTTACATGCCATTTAGTGCTGAGTCACTTTGGGATGGAATGTTCTGGTATGTGCATATACAGAGGAAGCCCTCGACTAAAACTTGGAGCTGAGTCTAAGCTTGCCCGCACTGCCCATGCAGACCTCACTAATCAATTATGAGCTCCTCCCCCTGAGCCCTGAGAAGGACGCTGCCTATTTCCTAGGGCTGACTCAACAATCACAAACTAGCAGCTGAAAATAGCAAAAAATTGTTCTTTCACAGCTCTGGGGGCCAGAACTCCAAAATCAAGGTATCAGCAGAACTTTCCTGCCTCCCCTACCCCAGCTTCTTGGCTAGTGACTGCTTAACCCCAGGCTCTATCTCTGTCTTCACATGGCCTTCTCTGCTTTCTCTGCTTCTCTAGGTCTGTCCCCATTTCTGCTTTCTTTAAACACATCTGGTAACAACTTTAGGAACCATCCTCTATGAGCTCATTTCAAGGCTCTTAATGTAGTTACACCTGCAGTTGTACTTTTTCAAATTTTTCAGTCCTTATTTTCTAGCAAGATGCTATTTATAAACTCTGAGGGCTAAGATGTGGGACTAACATCTGGGGGTGGGGAGTTTCCACCATTCAGTCCCAACTAGCAACAGAATCTTTGAGAATATTTCAATTAATTGGCCCACACAAGATGTTGGCCTATAAGATGAAATCCTTTTATTATCTCTGGTCTCAAACACAACCAGGGATTCAATAACTCTAAGCATATATAGAGTTAGTTCTGGAAGGTCCCAATGCCCCTCTCTGAGCAAGTAGCCAAAGTGAGAATGGAAAGAATATCTTCTGGAAAGGATCTGATGCAGAGGCTGGTAATTGATGGGCATGATGTGAATGTTCATGGGCTCTTCCAAGCATCTTGCTAGCCATGAGATCTATCACTGCCCTAAGAGAAACTAGCAAATCCCCTTGGGAGCTGTGAAAAGGAAGTACCCCCCCCCCCATACACCATGAGGTCGCCTCAGCAGGGACATTTCTCTCATCAGTAAGTACATGTCTAACATCTGTCTTCCACAGTCCTCTCATGTATTCAGAAACATGTTTGAGTTGCTGGATCAGTTCTGTGCCAGACTCGAGGGACCAAAGAAGCAGTGGCTCCCTGAACCTCTGAAGGGGCCAGACTTGGAAGGCCCTGAGATACAGTGAAGATATAGCCACTGGCAGTGATGACTCACAAAGGACTTGAGTGCTGCAAAGAGGATAGAGACGCTGCTTTGAGTGGGAGGTCAAGGAGGAGGAAAGATTTCAGCTGGATGGTGACAGGTTAAACAAGGGAAAGGCTGAGAGAAGATACCCTAACTTGAGGTACAGGGCTGTGTCTAAATGTTCATCTTTGTACTGCCAGGGGTCAGCACAGAAAAAGAAGCTCCATAAATAGGTGTTAAAACAAATTTAATTGGAAGGTGATTGTCTAGCCCCGTTTTTCAGATGGGAACCACAAAGGCAGAACACCTAAACCTGCTTATATTTGACAGTGTGGATTTTTGTGGATAAGGGGAATCTAAGATGGCAATTACAGGTCTCTGAGCTTCCCTCTCCACCCCTGCCCCAGTCCTATCTGTCTCCCTGGGCCCCTACTCCAGCCCTTCCCCATGGCTCAGGCATCCCAGGGTGAGGGAAAGAGCAGGTCTCATCACAGATTGGCACAATAAATTCTTTATAGCAATAACCAGATGAGCAGGTGACCTGTATGCTGAGAAACCAAGTGTTTGTTGAGGGTTGGGGGGTGGTGGGGTGGTGGCACAGAGAAAAATACCCAGTTGTCAGCAGATGCACCAAGGAATAACTATTGGGAAATCATCACTGTCCTGCATTGAGTCCAGGGCACCCTGAGGGACCTCCCCTACTTTCTCTCCACCAATCCTTACTCTGCTCCCCACCAGGATCTCTGCTAATTGGCTGGGAGCCCCAGCCTACATCCTTTACCACTGTGTGTACCTCTCCTATCACTGCCCCCAAGATGCATTGCTATTATTTTTTATGAATCTCTCTCCCCTCCCAGGTCATGACACTGTTAAGCACAGAATCCATAGCCTATTCTCAACTATGCCAGTCAGCACCTATCAAGTACTTCAGGAATGTTTAATGGACAGGCATGTGATGGAAGTAAAATAGATCAATCAATCAAAACTTATTTGTAATAAAGTACATGTAATATCAAAACTACAATTCACCCCCTGACCTTCTTTTGTGCCATCACCCATGTCATACAAGCACCCTGCCTATACCACATCTGCAGGGAGGTCTGGGCAGCAGGGTCTAGTAGATTCAAAGGGTAAGAGGATGGGGGGGGGGGGTGATGATCTTACATGTGACACAGAGATGGCACCCCCTAATGCATTTGTCTCTTTTGAGCACCCCCTAAGCACAAGCTCTGTGTTCATGCATGAATGCCAATATAAGACATGGCCTCTTCCCTCAAGGAACTCACAATACAGACTGGACATAGATGTAAAGGACTACTTACAGGGTTGCCAGGGGAGCCCTGACACAAGAGAAGAAGATGGGTTCAGGTCAAGGTGGGTTTTGGAAAGAAACAGTACCACAGCTCAGGGCAGGACCTGGCCTAGATCTCGAGCAACCTCTGATGCATAGCACAGCATTAAACAGCTCTCCACATCCCAAAATGCAACCTTGATCTCTTTCTGAGTCTTCAGCTTTCTGGGCTGCTCCACAGAGTTCAGACTTACTAACACATACACACGAGTCAGTTCCTTAAAAGTGCTCTCTCTTTATTTTTATAGTTGGAGATATATATTTTCTCACATATATATGAGAGGATAGATAGATAGATAGATAGATAGATAGATAGATAGATAGATAGATAGATAGATAGATAGATAGATAGATAGATAGGTAGATACAAAGATACATAGATACATAGATAGATACATAGATAGATACATAGATAGATAAGGATATCTCCAACTGGCTCCATTGCATTTGATTGGATTCACTCAGTACTACTGGAGAACCCTGACTGATACAGATCTGAGTATCTACCTTCATATTGCACCTCATGTTCAAGAAGAATTCTGGTTGAATGATGTCCCAATCCTGCTTAACCATATCTTTAATTCCCCATACTCCTGGAATAAAAATGCAAACCTTCCAAAGTGACCTCTAAGGGTACATTCCTGGCTGGGCATGGTGGCACATGCCTGTAGGTGGCAGCCTAGGAAGCCATGGCCAGGGCCAGGGATCATGATTTGAGTCCCACCAGGGGCACATAGTGAGATCTAGTCCCAAAAAATAGCTGGGCGTGGTGGCGCATGCCTGTAATCCCAGCTACCTGGGAAGCTGAGGCTGAGGATTGCTTGAGTCTGTGGTACCCGGGGCAACGTGAGCCTGCGGTTCCACAGAAAAAATATAGCAAGCCCTAGTCTCAAAAAATAATAATAATAAAGGTACAATCCTGACTTATTCTCTGCCTTAGTTTCCCTAATTCCCTGCCACCTTTTTCATCAGCATGCTTTGGGTACCTGTTCTTCAGCCATCTTGAGCAATGGGCAGATATAGCAACAGACCAGATCCCAGCTGAAGACTCCCAGAATCACACCTCCCTGTCTACATCTCTATAGTTCTTCACCACCTAGCAGGTCTTCTAGGATTTTTCTAGGTCAAAACTGCAAGAAGAACCTGGGCCTAGACCCTCTGGATTCAATCTTAGTTCCCTGGAGTCCAAAGCTGAGAAGATGGAGGGAGTCCTGTTTTCTCCTGTCCCTCCCTATGGGCAGATTTGGTATTGGGTTTGGCAGAATTCCTTGGCTCGCCTTCCTTGGCTTCTGTAGGTGGAAGTCCCCCAAGCAATAGTGGTTCTTTCTGGGTATGTCAGCCAACCCGGAACCTCAGCTATTGCCTTTGCACTGGTCAGGACCCACTGTAGCAATCATAGAAGAATCAAACCCAGTGACATTGCTAGGGCTCAGGCTGACTCGGGTGGAGTTCATGGTTTCTGAAAGTTTAGCAGCTCGTGATCACAAAAAGGAAACCCCCTGTCCCACAAGGAAGCTCAGCCTCTCTCCTGAGACTAGGAGTCACATTGGATGGGTACAATTCTGACTTATTCTTTTTTAGCTCATCTCTGGGATATCTGGGTAGCATCCTGTAGGAATGCTCAGGGTTGATTGGAAAAGTCCTAGCAACATAAGCCATGCCT
This sequence comes from Uropsilus gracilis, assembly GCA_004024945.1. NCBI lineage: Eukaryota > Metazoa > Chordata > Mammalia > Eulipotyphla > Talpidae > Uropsilus > Uropsilus gracilis. Next base: position 12,565 of record PVHY01011125.1, on the reverse strand, counting down.
CCTCAAGAAAGGGATTCTCCTACACCAGACACCTGCCAAAGAGATTTATAGAAAAATGGCAAGTTCATTAATTTAGAGACCCAGTTTGGGAAAAAGATTTGGTTCAGATTCTAGGACCTTCTCTTAATTAGTTGACCTTGCATGTGCCCTTCACCTTTGTAAGGAGATCTGTAAAATAAAGATAATGATAATAGCTGCAGCTGATCCCTGCCTGAGGATCCTTTCTGCTTCCCTTCTGGACCAGGCATTGTCTGAGATGACATGACATGAGTCAACCCAGAGTGATTTGAATGCAGCCTGAGTTGGGTTTTGCAAGGATAATGCCTTTGCCTCCTACTGCAGATATTCAAAGGTGAGAGCCATTCTTAAAAGATAATTTTTACATACGATATCCCAGACAATGTGTTTGATAAGCTACAGAGTATTATAATAATCATATCAATACCAATCCCATTTCACAGAAGAAGAAATGGAAGGAAAACCAAAAAAGGAAGTTTGGTTTTTCCCAAAGGTGGCAACTAATGGCTGCCATTTGTCTCTCAATAAAGACTGCTACTTGTCCCTCATTATGTGTTATTCCATGATTCCTTATCTAGACTCTGGTTCTCATCCGAACAAATGGACAACCTGAATAATAACCCTTTCCAGCCTCTTTACATCTAGATAGATGAGTAAGGATATTTAACGGGTTTCAGGAAGATGTGGGGGTGCGCCTCTATCTCCTTCCATACTTCTTCATGACAGTTAGGATAGAGGCATAATGGCTGGAGCTTCAGCAGCTATTTGGCCTATGAGATGAACCTGGAAAGAATCCATGCATGGCAGAGCCTGAGATCCCAGCATTGAGGCTTGCCATATGTATCAGGCATCACTGACCTACAGAAATTTATTATCTTATTTAGTTGAAATTGTTTATTAGACTTTACATATGAACTAAATCCCAACCAGTATTCCAAAGTCAGGTGGTAAATAAAGGCAAAACTGGGAATTTAATGCTCTTTCTCCCACTCTAAGTGGGCTCCTTAAATGTCTCCCTCAGTAACCTGCATATAAATTTGGTGAGACTGTGGGCACAGCAGCCTCAGGGATTTAGTCCCATCATCGACTTCTGCTAAGGAGCTGTCATGGGGAAGCCAGAGGAGGATCTACCTTTTTTTATCGCTGCTGGATCTCTGATGGTCACTGCTTAGCCCTGGGCCTACTTGCTGCTCCAAGAAATACCCTGACAGTAGTCCTGACATCTTGGACCACAATCTCAGGCCAGCAACTTGGCTGAGGGGTGAGGAGGAGATAGGGAGGAGTGATCAATCCCTCAAGTCTAAACATTGTTCTAAGAAAGTTGTCAGAAGCATTCAACTGAGCCCTGATTCTGAAACTCTCTAGCTTTTCCCATTCTTATTAGATCACTCTGTAATTTCAAGCAAAATGTCCCACTTCAATGAGGGAGCAGCCCTCTCTATGCTAGAGATGTAGTGGGTGTTTCTCAGGTCAGGAGCTACCAGGATGGGGGAGTAGGGGAAAGGAGCACACAGTGAAGGGTGGGTCTCTCCCCATGAGTCACCACAATAATTGGAAAGAAGACAACAGCTTACCCCTGAGTAATCCCAGAAGCACACTCTCTTAGGTTGTTTCAGAGACTAATGCAGCTTTGGGAAAACACCAGTCTACAAAGTAGGAGACAAGAGGGGGCACAACCTCAGGCTGGTTGCCACGGCCTGTATTTCATGCTTCTTCTGTGGGTGGGAGCAGGAGCACCATGACTGGATGGGGGAGGCCTCTGTCCCCCCACCAGCTTCTTCCTTCCCCATGATGGCTTCACTATGGGTAAGGAAGCCTACGCTGGCTTACTCGACTTGCCCCCATCACATCAGGAATGAGGTACTATCATCATCCCCACCCTTAAGTAACGGGAAACAGTCTCAGAAAGGGAAATGACCTTGCCTAAGGTCATGCAGCAAGTAGGTCCCAAGTCTGTCCACCCCTCTGGTCTGTGCAGCTTGGAGGCAGGGAGCATCTGGAGTGCTGAATGCAGAAAGCAGGTGCTGGCATCAGAGATTAAATGGCTCAGGGAAAAGGATTGGCATCAGAGGCACCTGTGTGGTTGAAATCCATTCATTCTAGCAGTTATTCCTGAGTAAGTTCAGGCACTGCAGAGCTCAACATGAAACGTAGCATTTGTGCTTCAAATACGATTTCCGAGTGAGATACAGGCACTGGGAACTCTGCACACAGCACTGGGATGCTCACAGGAGACACAGCTGAGTTGTCATAGGAGAGGCCACCAGAGTGTCTGAGAGCTCATCCTGAGTCACATATGTGTTCACCTGCCAGATCATCTTCCTGAAAACTTCTCCCTGAATAAACCCTAGACTCAGCACGGGGCTTTCACTCCCTCTCCTGCTAGTGTTCAATTGCCCCACCCAGCCCCTCTCTGCACACAGGTTTCAGCCAAGCAACACTCTGAGGGACACTTGAACAAGGCCTGTGCTTCCCAGACTCTCAGGCCCAAAGAACCCTATCTGAAATGCCCCTTCCTGCCAGACAACCTGGTACCTTGCAAAGTTTTCTCTGGTTTCTCAGCAACCACACCAGCAGGATTTTTTTTCTCAATAATTAAGATGGAAACTTAGGATAACAATAAAAACTGACCTGTGAATGTAGTCTCTCTTCTTTACGATTTTCTTTATAACATTTTTCCTCTCATGTCTCTATTATCAGAATAGAGTAATAATGTACATAGCTTGAAAAGATGTGCTCATCAACTATTATTGGCAAAGTTTCTGCAACAGCAGGTTTTTAGAAAAGATTCAGGAGAATAACAAGTTATACTTGGGTTTTGGGGTGCTTTGAAGGAGTGGGGCAGCTGTGTCCCTAATCCTCTTGTTGTTCAAGACTCAATAGTAATTTTGTGTGCTTTTTTTCTGATGTTGCACTCCAAGGAAGGATGAGATCTCCACACTGATATTTGTCATTCAAAAGTTGGGAAGACTTAAAAAAGAAAAATATTCTTTGGAAGGCAGGTGGTTATGTAGATGTACACATGTGAAAGAATTCACTTCACATGGGTGCATTTTGCCATTGCAAACTGCACATTGATAGAAAATCTGTGTATAAAATACTGACTGACTTGAAAAAGCAAAGAAATCCTTGAATTTGCCTGGGAAACATATTTACATTTTACCTCCCGAGTCTTAACATAGAGCCTATGGCCCAATATCTCCTCCATTCAAAAATGTCCACGCTCCCATGATAAAATGACATAATTCCAGATACCTGACATTAGAGATGCTGTCTTTACTTTTCAGAAAGTCATGGTGAAACCAGTGGTGCCTCTTCAAAGAGAAAACATGTTTTAGAACATTGAACATAGAAAACAGTTTGGAGAAGCATCTCCTTACATTTTGAACTGCCGTGGTGGGACAAATGGTAATGGGATAAACTCAAGTGAGTTTGAAGGGGGGGTAAGGAGGACCCACATCAACATCAATTATTTAAGAGATGCAGGCCTCCAAACAGGGCTGCAGAGTTAAGAGAGCTAGATAAGACCTTGGGATTGGATCATCTACAGATGACTTCTGCTTCCACCCTTAGCCAGCTGTGTGACCTTGAGCAAAACACATAACCTCTCTGAATCTTCATTTCCTTATGAAGTTGGGAATATAATCCCTTCAACAGAGAGCACTGGCTAGGATTAAATGAGATAATGCCTAGGACGCTTTTATCTGTGTCTGGCATGCAACAAGACCTTAATAAATGGTGGCTATTATTAGTAGCATTGTACTCCAGCCCGGGCCCTACCCTGGTCCTCTGTGCCCACAATCGCCCCACTGTGAGTGCCACATAATGGTGTGTGTGTGCGAGAAGGTACCAGAGTACAAGGAGGAGGAGGAGGGGGAGGTACCTGCCCCAGGGCCTCGAGCCCTGGAATTCTCTTCCTTCCCAGCCAGACCAAATGGTTTCTTTCACTCTGCAGGTCTTCCCTCCTCTGGGAACTGATTCTGGGCCTCAGGGGTGTTGGGAACAAAAGGGCACAGTCCACTGTCATTTCAGTCGTGCTGCCATCTCTTAAACCTCTGAGTCCCTGGACTTTGGAAGCCAGGAGAGAATCTCAGCCTCAGAACTGGAGCCAGCCCAATGCAGCCTCACCCTCATGGGTGCCCTCTGCAGCGAGCACCTGCAACTACCTGGGACCCGAAAAAAAAAAAACCACAGAGATCCTCACCTCCGTGCCTCCCCACCACCTGACAAGCCCTGTTCACCAATGAAGTGGGATTTTACCACTTCCGTTATTTTATGTGAGACACTGAATCCCAGCCCCAGGGGACACAGGGGCCCTACTCCCACCAACCATAAGTGATCACGTGACCCCCCACCAGCCTCTTCTACCAAAATAGCCATCAGGCATCTGGGGAGAGACTCCATTTCCACAACTCTGTAACATCCTCTTGTCTCCCTGACTTACAGTTGAGAGACCAAATTCAGTTGGAAACCTCGTAGCAGAGTTGACATTGCCGCCCTGACCCCCTATCCAACCTGGGCCCTGAACTGCCTTGCTAACCAAGTTCCTGGGAGGCACTGCCACCTGGCAGTATGAATCTGAAGCACACTCTTTGGGGGTAAAATGTAAAAGAACTGGAATCTCAGGCAGGCAGAGCTCTGAGGAAGGTGGCTTTTCTGGCCAGCCCAGCCAAGCCAAGATGCCCTTCCCCCCTCTCACCCCATCTTGTGTTTGTGGGATACAGTTAGATTCCCAGAGCCCGGGATCCCTGGAGCAGTCAATCATCCTTACTCCCCTCAAGGAGGTCCCCCCATCCCAGACACCCAGAGTGCACTCACAGCCAAGGTCACTCACCCCAGGTGACCTCAGAGGACCCCTTCCTTGGCAGCAGAGGTTCTTTAGAACACCCACTTTGTAAACAGCTATCTGAGGCCAAACTCCAGTGAGTTCTCTCACCAGAACAAGCCCTTGGGTAAGTGACTTTTTTTCTATACCTCAACTTCTTCACCTGGAAAATGGACATGATAATAATATAATTGATAAGCTAATAAAGGGGAAAGCAAACAATACTAGGTCTGGGACATTGTTTTTCCTGATAGGAAGCCAGACATTTATAAGGATGTTTGCTCTCTTGCTCTCTTAGGGAGCTGAGAGCAGGGGTGTGGATTAAGGACTCCAGACCAGAGTGATAGGGGGCACCTACCCCCCTGGGTGCCACTGTCTCTTGCTTTAGAATTGTTAATGTTACTAAGAGCTGGGTAAGATTTGAATTAACATACAGGCCTGACAGGGCTTCCTACCTCAAGAGTTTTCTTGGTGGAAAATAAAGATATATAAAGAGCTTTGAAACAAAGAAAGGGGGGAGATTCGATGGAGATTTGAATTCTGATTTGGGATGTAGATCAGCCATTTTGTGGACTTTGCAGGATGAAGATGTGAGCCATGTGAGCTTGACCATGTGGCCAAAGCCTAGGGCCTGCAGCCTTTGGCAGGCCCAGGCTAGGAGCATGTGTGTTAAAGGAAGTTAAAGAGTTTGCAGATTTGAACTCCATGTTAGAGTTTGTTTGCTGAGTTTAACTTGAGTCTGGGAGAAGCCATGCAAAAGTCAGGCCTGAAAAGAAAGTGAACTTTGCTTGGTCCGGTACTATGGAGCTTCTTTCTACTACCTGGAGGACAACAAGGAGAAGACAGCATGGAAGAGAGGGAGCATGCCAAAGGAAGATGTCTGAGCATCTGAAGATGAACTCTGACTGACTGATGTTGGTAAGATAACCAGGACTGAGAGACTAAGGATTTTTAGGCAATCTGGGGAAAGGACTTTGGACAATGAGAAAGGTTTTGAACAATGTTAATCAAAATTTTACTTACATGTTTCTTTTGTAGTAATTAGGAAATCACTTTGTTAGAAATAAATTCATCTGCGCTCTGAAAGTCTTGCTTTGGTTTGGGATTGTGGTTGAGAAAGCTTGGGATGGTGGAAAGAACCCATGGAAATCTAAAAGAGGGTAAATTGAGGCAAACTAGTCTAAAGTTCAAACTGTGTTTCTTCTTTTTTTTTTTTTTTTTTTTTTTTTTTTTTTTTTTTTTTTTTTTTTTTTCTTTTTTGAGACTAGGTCTTGCTATTTTTTGCCTGTGGAACCACAGGCTCACATTGCCTGGGATACCATGGACTCAAGCGATCCCCAGCCTCAGCTTCCCAGGTAGCTGGGATTACAGGTGCATACCACCATGCCCAGCTATTTTGGGGGGATAGTAGGTCTCGCTGTGTTGCCCTAGGTGGGACTCGAACCGCAATCCCTAGCCCCAGCTGCTTCATAGGCTGAAGCTTACAGGCACGAGCCACCATAAAAACTCAAATTGTGTTTTTAAGCTTTTCTTTTTAGGTATGAGAGAGGGGAAGAAAGCTGAGAGAAGCTGGGAACTGATTTTTGCATATCAATAGTAGATGAACAGTGAAAATACTAATGAACTGTTTTGAGCCTGCTTCCTAGGGAGAAGCAGGCATAGGTATTCAAGTTCAAGGCAAAAAGTCCTTTTTTCTTTTTTACCCCATTTCAAGAGGAATTTCAGCAAATGCCCTACCCTGCAGGAAGACTGCTCCAGATTTTGGGACACCACCTTTCAGATTTAGATGTCTGTCCAGTGAGCTGTCCCCTTGGGTACCTTTTTTTTTATTATCAAGGCCACATTCCTGGGATTCCTTAGTGGCCAGGCACTTATTACAAGAGAATCAAAGCAGTAAAGGAAAAATACTCATTTGAGGACAAGACCTGGATTTTTCATTTTCATAATTGACTGTTGGGTCTGCATGTTTTGGGCTTGCCTACCATCGGAAGGACACTGCTGGACAAAGTGCCTCTGTGGGAGCCCAGTCGCCTGTGGGACAGGGCGTGGCTAGCACCTCCCAGATCAGCAGGGCTGAACATGGGGGCCTCTGAAGGTCAAGTTCTCCATCCCCCTGCTCCAGGTCGACTCATCAGCACCTAGACCAGAGGGCCAGGTATCACCCAATACAGACAAATCTTTGCAAAAGGACTTGGGAGACCTGGGAAAACCCACCATATTCTCTCAAGTTAGCCTTCTGTCTAATAAGATGGTTCTCAAAAAGGGGATGATGTTGCCCCTTGGGGACATTTGGAAATGTTGAGACATTATGGGTTTGTTACCATAGGGTGAGGGCAGAAGGGGAGAAATCAATGATACTGATGAACTTTGCTATTAAACATGCCACAAGGTGCTGAACATCCAACAAAGTGCTGTCTGTCTGCACGACAATAGGGTCCTGGCCAGAAACTTCCTCCAAGCCAGACTTCTTGTGTCTCTGCTATTGCCCACTTTTCCCAATTGGAGTTCAGGGAGATGTCACCAGAGGAGGTGAGGTAGTGAGCCCCAGTGTGAGGGACCTTTAAGAAGGCAGAGGTATGGGTTAGGGAGCAGAAGTCTATAGAAGTCTATAGAAGAGCAGAGCTCTTCATCCAGTAGTGCACAGCACAACTAACAGTGGCTTGGAATCCAAGTCCAGCAGACCTGGATCCATATGCCTTTACCGTGGGCAAGCCCATCGTGGGTCTGCAGCTGACCACCAACCCACCTCTCAGATGTGTGTGAGGATAAAACATGAAGAGGCTGCAAGTTAGCTCGCATTGCCTGGCCACAGAAAGCTCACTGAAAGTGCCAGCCACCCCTCTCCCTGCTTCACACTCTCCTGAAATAGGTGGGAGAGAGAAACTCCATCACTTTTAAAACTCATAGATCCTTTTCTGTTTCACCTAAATGCAGCTTTAAGTCTGCAATACTCTAAGTCTTTCACAGACTTCCTACTTTTGTTATGCAAATGCCAGCAACCAGTTTCTCTCAACTCCCCGCCAGACTGCAGGAAAGGAAAAAAGTTAGAACTGCATTTTGAACTTACAGCCACTTGGCCTCAAATGTAACTTCTACAACTCCTACAGCCTAAAGACATTCAAAACTGTGTGTTCCTTTCATTAGTAGTCCCCTTACCATCATTTTAAAAGCCAGAACAGATTCTTAAAGTGAAAAGAATTCTTTATTACTAAACAAAGTGATACCCTAATTATTTACTACAAAAAGAAACATATAAGAAAACCCCAATTATCCCAACATTGTCCAAAACCTTCAGTCTCTTAGTCCTGTTGACCTCACAAATTGTCCACTCTTTCAGAGTTCATTAACATGTGCTCCAAGAGTAGGGCATCTTTCTTTGGCATGCCCCAGTTCTTCCAAGCAGTCAAAGATGTGATGCTGTCTTGAACTTGTTCTAGTGTCCTCCTCACTTTAGGTAGTAGAAAGAAACTCCAAAGTACAAGAACCAGCAAAGTTCCTTTATTCAGGCCTAGCTCACACGACCTCTCCAGAAACATTTAAGTCAAACTCAGTAAGACAAACTTCAACATAGAGTTCAAATCTCCAAATTCTTTAGCTTTCAGCAGGCACATTCAGCTTATGCTTACTAAAAGCCATGAGTCTATAGGCAATAGGCCCACAGCCAGGCTGCCTGCCTTAGCCATGTGGCCTGGACTTACATTCTCCTCCCCAGAATGCAGTCCCCCAAAATTGCTGATCAAAAGTGCCTGATCAAATGGTTGATCCTGTTCTTTGTTCTAGCTCTCCTTCCAGGAACAGGCTTCTAAATTATATCACATTATAGAGAAAAACTTATTTTTCCTTCTTCCTTCCCCCTTCTATCTTTTTGTAAGGAAATTCTAAAGAAGGGCATCCTCACATTTTAGCAAGTCCTCTTTGAAATTTGCAAGTCTATAGCCATGTCAAATATATGTACCAACTATGTTAATGGCACCCAGAGGGTTAGGCACCCGGGTATCACTCCTACAGCTGTCCTCCCCCCCCACCCCCACACACACACACATCCTCCATCCCTCTTGACTTTCTAAACCTATCCTCTAACCAGGTCAAAGCAATGTTACCTGTTCCTTCTTTGATCTCCCCTTTCTTTGCTTCTTCAACCTGTCCCAGCACCCTGAGCACCCTTACTCCTGAGGACCCCTGCATCTCCACATTCTGACCACCATCTTAGCACAGTACAGATGCTGCCCTGGACACACATGGGCTTCAATGGGTCACTCTTGGCTTTAGGGGATGTGATGGGTGTTTGGAGGTGTGTAGTGTATATACGGTATGCATGTAGAGTTGCATGTGAGCTGGGCAAGTTTATGTGTATATTGCTGTGCGAGTTTGTGTTTCTGTCTCTTGTATGGTGACATGTGACCCGATACAGCCTTTTATATTATTGTTAGTTTTCTCTAGCCACTGATTACAGGTCAAGCCCTGTGTGGAACAGAGAGATGGGAATCAGCCTGGATCCAGTGAGGAGCACCTACATGCTAGTCAGCCAGGATGCATCAAGATGGCAGCACTCACTTTTAAAGAGTTGAAATGCTTCTTCATGATTGGCTAGCAGCCACTGCTCCAGGCTCCCAACACCCTCTGATTCCCATGATCCAAAAAATCAACAGTTAAGCTCAGGCCCTGCAGAGTGTCTTCAGGGACCCAGCACCTGGCTATGCCAGCTTCCTTCCATCAGTTCTGACTAGCTGGTGCTCCTGTTATACCAGTTGGTAGATATTTTTAACAATACTGGGAGACAGATTCTGCAGTTCACTGAGAGCGCCCATAGAGAGTCAGTTAAGGTGACTCTGAAAACAAGAAAATGGAGCTACTAACTCCACCTGCGGGATTTCAAAAAAAATCTTAGGGGTGGGGGACCTTCATTTCCAGGATCTTGAATGATGAATAGAAGTTTACCAGGAGTTAAATACAAGAAAAGACTTACTAAGAAAAAGACACAGGACTGGCAAAAGCATGGAGAATATGAAGAATCTATGGCAACAGATTCCTGAGTATATGGAATGTGGGGTTGATTGGGAAAATTAGTCAGAAACAAAATTGGGAAGGGCCTTAAATGCCAAGCTAAGGAACTACAGACACCCTTGGCAATCCCCAGGGATCCCACGCCATAATCTAGATTTCCAGCAAGGCTACTTAGTTTGTGGAGCCCAATGCAAGCCAAAAAGGGGAGTCCCCTTACACATTGTTGTGTAAGAATTTCTCAACAATGTCAGCCAAGCACTAACTTCAGGACAGAGTCCTTGGATGCTAAGACCCCATGCAGGCGTATGGATTGCATGCCCATGACCTCAGACTGCCGAAGACCATGGGTCATAACTGCTGTCCAGCCTGAATTTTAAGAGACATCCTGAGATTTAAGAGACAAGAACCTGAGCCCATGAGACCTGGGGAAGGAAGCAGGAAATACCACTCAAAATTCTCCAGTCCTCCCTGGAGATTAGCCCATTCCTCTGGCAAGGTGTCCAGTTTCCACTGCAGCTACACTGCTTTCAAGGCCTTCGTTAATCAGCGGAGCTTGCACAGCACTTTTTCTTTGTGTACTAATTCCTCGGCCCTCTGGCCTTGCCCACCTGTGAACATACCAGGTAGCTTCCCCACAGGGCCCAAGAGTCTGCTGCTGGTGATGTCTGGCACCCACCACTGCCCAGCACTGGGGAAGGTGCCTGCAACTGCCCAGACCCCACCTTACATGGTGCTCAGCAGGAGGGAGCAGAAGGCAACCTCACTAGAACCAAAGAGACCTGCCACTTCCTTCCGGCAAAGTCATTGAGTCACATTGCTAATTTCACCCTGCAAAAGATGAGATAAGCTGCCAAATGGGAGAAGGAATGAACAGGGTTTAACTGTCCTTTCAATGCAAATAAAAACCTAAAGCAAAAGTGCCCCTTCTGAGGTTAATAGATTCATTTGGTTAAAGTTTAGAAGCATTTCAGCATAACCTCTGTCTCCAGTAACCTACCCTCAGTATTTGCATATGTTTTGAATGAAAATTGTCAAAACCATGCAAACTAGACAGTTAAATGCATCTTATCAGATGACTATCGGGGAATCTTGGGGGAACAGACTGGAAACACAAGGCAGGGCTGAGACCCTTTTGTGGATCTGGGCTATAGTGATAGTATCTGCCCAACCCTGACTGATAAGCAGCCTTCTCCATTTCACCTCTCATGAACAAGCCACCTGCTTGTGGCAGGACCTGGGTGAAATATAAATGGTTGCTTTTGTTCCTCCTGGTTTCATTGAGATCAAGTTTGAGAAGAAAGGTGAGGATACTGATGCCCCTAAAGAGGTTTGTATCCACTGACCCATGACTCCACTGCATATCACTTCCTTCCATATGTGACTCCTTCTACTACACTTACATATAATACATGTCTTTAGAGAAAAACCTCTGAAAAGAAATATATACATTTTTTAATTGATCACATAAGTTCTTTGCAGAAAAAAGTGAAAGCAAACTGCAAATGCACGAAGTGTGTGATTCTGAAGTTTTCGATATTGGGTGCCCAGAGAAGGACCATCACCAGTTTCAGTGGCCGTGTGTCTTTCCAAGTTTACTCCATGTCTTCACGCACATAGAGCTCGGTGCTCCTGGCATTTGGTGGTGCAGGACTGGCTCTCCCATCACCGCTGTCAGTTCCCGGTGGCCAGTGCCTCACTCAGGTTATTAACAGCCAAAAACTCCCCATCCCAAACATTTCCACACATTCCTTGGGCAGGGGAAGCTGATGATACCATGCTCAGATCTCTAACAAGCTTCTGTTTTTTCCCAGGCACTGCACTGGGTACAGTGCATCCTGACGTGGTCAATGTGCTGTTGAGAGCAAATAAGTCACATGTCACAGTTTGTTGGGGTTTGAAGAAGACAGCATATTTCCATATTTCCAGTTCCCAGATTGAAACTTATATTTTGCTTTCCAAAGACTCTTGTACCAATTGGCATTATCCACTGTCCTTTAGAGATTACTTCTTTCTTCCTTCTCAGCAGTTTGCAAGCTTAAGTCGTTTCTGTAATGGAAAAACATAATACACTTACTTTTTACAAAATTTACTTAGCAGGGATGACATGACTGACTCGAGCAAGCATTAAATGAGAGGTAATAGATGTAGATGAAAAATCTTCAAGTCTATTTCTAAACAAAGACAATCTGTTTTCATTTCAAGCTATGTAATATAGTCAAGAGTTAGAGCATAAGAATGACAGAGCTTGTGCATGTCTTCAGGGATGATTCCCATGGTGCAGGCTTGCTAGGTTCTTATGCATTTAGCAGAGGCTTCTGGGGTGTTGATAATATGATTGAGAGAAACCACTTGCACCTTGGACTAGGAGGCAAAGAGTATGCATAGGTATGCATAGAGACTGAGATAGAAATTGTTGATACAGGGCATCTGCCCCTTGGGTGCCAGTATCTTCTGTTGCTTTAGGATTACAAATTTCAAAGAAGACATGGTAAAATATGAGAATGGCATTGATTAGCATTTCCTTTCAGAGAGATAGGAGGAGGAAGAAGGAAAACAGTTTTTTTCTTGTAATGTGATTTAACTTACAAGACTGTTCCCAGAAGGCGGGAAACAAAATTTGAAAATACAAGTAAGAGTGGACAACAAAGTACAGGATAGGCCATTTTGATCAGTCATTTTGGGGTTAGCACTCTGAGGCAAAGGACAATGCAAGTTAGG
>PVHY01011124.1:0-49167 GCA_004024945.1 Uropsilus gracilis | reverse complement strand
AAAAAAAAAAAAAAAAAAAAAAAAAAAAAAAAAAAAAGCCTGAACTCAGAGAAATTTCTTGACCAACACTGGCAGGAGGCAAGACCCCCAAACCCCGACACCAGAGCCATAAGGAAAAGCAACAAAGCAATGGATATGGGATTGGAGAGGACGGCCTGCAGCAAGAAAACATGGACAGATCACAAAAGAATATAACCTGGCCACCCAACGCAAACTTAAGACTGAAAATCTAACAGCAAGGTTCGCCTGGACCCAACAACGCAGTCCCTCTCCCAGAGAAAAGACACTCCCATAGGAAAGAGATTAATGGACTCAGCACAGCTAATAAACAAGAAGAGTGGGGTGTGAGAGAATGGAGGGAGCACCGGAGGGAGGAGGGAGGGGGAAAAAATATATAACAGAGAGGTTGTAACCCAAAGAACAAAATACAATTGTTTATATTAAAAAAAAAAAATGACAACAGAAAGATGAAACAACCAAATCAAAAGAATGAATGGTAATTAGTGAACCTCATATAATCAATAACTCCTTAAATGTGAATGATCTGAACTCACCACTAAATGACACAGAGTGACAGTCTGGATAAAAAGGCATTTAAGATTCTATGCATATAAGAAACTCACTTCCACTCCAAAGACAGTATTAGTGAAAGTCTGAAGCAAAGCACTTTAAGCCAATAATAGTAAAAGAGCAGGATCTACATTTCTCATATTTGACAAATTTATTTCTTTCTTTTAGTTTATTTATTTTTATTGTTTGCAAATATATGCATATATGTATATAATTACATCATTGTCTCCCCTTAGGTTCTCCCATCTCCTTATCACCCCTGAACCATCTTAATCTTTCCTGCTCTCCCCTCCCTCCCTTTTCTCTTGCTCTATGGTTCAGTTCTGTTGGCAGTTTCAAATTTTTCTTATCTGCTTGTTTTTTCCTATATCCCTCAAGTAAGTGGATCAAATATTCCTCTTTTTCTTTCTGAATTATTACTTAACATGATTACTTATATTTTCAGTCAAAAAATTAGTAATAAAGATGAGCACTATGTAATGATCAAGGGGGCAATTCATCAAGGTATAACCTGTCAATATTTACACACCCACCATAGATACACCAAAATATGCAAAACAACTATTAGCAAAACTAAAGCAATACAGTGAAGAAAACATAAATATAGCAGGAGACCTCATCCTATTACTAACATAGTAAACAGATCATTCAGACAGAAAATAAACAAGGAAATGATATACCTAAACAAAACTATAAACCAGATGAAATTATGACCAGTACAGATTCTTCCATCACCCCCAAAAAATGGAATATACATTATTTGCAAGAGTACATAAAATTTTCTCAAGGATAGACCATATGTTGACACAGAAAACAGTCTCAAAAATAAACCAAAACTCAAATTACACCACCATCTTTTTTTGATCAATGGTATAAAGTCAGAAATCAACTACAAAAAGAAACTTGGAAAAAAAACCCAAACATGTGGAGACTAAACAAAATGCTTTAAATAACCTTCAATCAATGAAGAAATAAGAAAGAAATAAAAAATTATCTGGAGACTTACAAAAATATGGAGACAAGTTACCAGATCCTATAGGATCCTCTGAAGAGGAAATACATACTGAAGAGGAAATACATAATAACACAGACTCACATCAATCAACAATAAAAATCTCAAATAAATAACCTAACTTTATATCTCATGGAACTAGATAAAGAACAAGGGAAACAGAAAATCAGTAGGGAGAAGGAAATAATAAATATCGAATTGAAAACAAATGAAATTAAAACCTGAAAAATGATACAAAATATCGGTGAAAACAAGAGTTGGTTCTTTGAAAAGATAAACAAAATTTATTAATATTTAGCTAGGTTCATCTAGAAGATAGAAATTCTAAATAAAAATATTCAGAAATAAAAGAAGCTAAATCTACAACACATACCACAGAAATACAAAGGATCTGAGAGACTAGCATGAGCATCTATATGTGAACAATTTTTAAAAAATTATACAACCTTTCAGGACTGAACCATAATATAATACAGTCTGAAGAGATTAATCATAGGCACAGAACTCAAAAGGCTAGTCAAAAATCTCCTTAAAAACAAAAGTTCAGGATGAGATCTCTCTACTTCTGAGTTCTAGTAACTAAAGAAAATCTAATATCTATAATTCCATCTTCAAAAAAATTGTATAGACGAAAAGCTTCCAAACATATTTCCCAAGGTTGCCAAATCAAAAGATAGCACATGCACACATGCATGTACACACACATTGCAGAACAATATCTCTGATGAACATAGATGCAAAATCCTCAACAAAATCTTGGCAATGAATCCACAATAGGGTAAGAGAATCATTCAGCATGACCAAATGAGATTCCAGGGATCAAAGCTGCTAAAACATACACAAATTAAAAATCAAAAAGAAAGAGAAAAATTATGTGATCATTTCAATAAGTGCTGAAAAGTCAATGCCCATTTACAATTTTAAAAGAAACTATTTTCATAAGAAAATAAGAAATTTATCCAAATATAATAATGTTAATATGACAAATCCACAGCTAATAGCATACTGAATGATACTGAAATCCAAAGTCATTTTCTATAAGATAGAACAAGTCAGTAATGCAGAGTGTCACCACACTGTTCAATATAGTTGGAAGTCCTATTAAGAGTAATCAGGTCAGAAAAAGAAAAGGAATCCAACTAGAGAAAAACAAGTGAAGCTATCATTATCTACAAATAACATATCTATAAAATATACACACACGCACTTTTGCAAAAGAAACAGAAATAAATGAATACAATGAAGTACGGGGTATACAAAATACAAAAATCTGCTGTTTTTCTGTTTGTAAACAATGAATAAAAAAGAGAAATAAAATACATTCTATTTATAATCATATCTAAAAGGGTAAAATATCTGTGAATAAATTCAACAGTTGTGGTGGAAGATATGTACACTGAAACTAAGACACTGTCAAAGAGTAAAAAAAAGACAAAAAGAAAAGCAAAAGATATTCTAACCCCAAGGATTGGAAAAATAAACATTGTTAAAATGGTAATATTATCTAAAGCAAAATTCAATGTAATATTTATCAAAACCCCAATGACATTTTCCAAATAATAGAACAATTGCAAAATTTTCATCAAACCACCAGAGACCCTGAATAGCCAGATTGATCAAGAATGAAAGAAAAGGAAAAAAATGGAGGTATAACATTCATTCCCTGACGTTAAACTATATGAAAGTGATAGTAATTAAAAGGGCATGGTGTTGTAGTAAGAACAGAAACAAAGAGACCAGAAATAAATCAACATAAATATGGATAATTAGTCTTTGACAAAGAAGCTATAACTATTCAATGTAAAAAGGAAAGTCTCTTCAACAAATGATTTTCAGAATACTGAAAAGTCAAACATTAATGGAACTAGACCACTATCTCATACTATACATAAAAATTAACTCAAATTGTGTCAAACACTTAGAAATAAGATCTGAAACCACAAGACATAAGAGAAAATACGGGAGATACACTCCTGGATATCAACCAAAATTTTATATTTGGGGACTCAACTCCAACCAAAACAAAAAGTAAATGCATAGAACTAACTACATCAAACTAAAACACTTTTTTACAATAAAGATATGGACTCTGAGAAAATATTTGTAAATTATATGTCCAGCAATGAGATAATTTCAAAATATATAAATAGCTCATATAATTCAGTAACAATAGCAACAAATAAAAACTACTCAATCAAAAAAATAGGCAAAATAGTTAAAAAGAAAATTTCCCAACTAACATAAAGACTGCCTATAGGCATACAACAATACATAAGATATCTTTAATTTTACATCACTTTAGTTATAAGAAATATGCAAATCAAAACCACAATGAGATATCATCTCATTGATATGACAATGGTCTATAGCAAAATGACCAGAAGCAACAAGCATTGGCAAAAGAGTAAAAGCAACATCATTCAATATTAACATGAATCGAATTTAGTACAGGCTTATTAAAGACAGTACAGAGACTCATCAGAAGAAAGAAAATACAATTAACACATGACCCAGCAATGTCTCTCCTAGTTTTTTATCCAAAGACTATGAAAACATATGAAAAGATTTATGTACTTCTTTGTTCAATGAATATTTTTCACAATAGCCAATTCAAGGTATCAATGTAAATTCCCATCAACAAACAATGGGATTATAGAATCTATACTTAGTGGAATATTACTCAGCTATGTTTAAAAAGATGAAATAGTGTCTTTGGGGAGAAAACTAGTGAACTGTATGTGATATGCTGTTAGAAAGTGAAAGACAGTTACAGAATTGTGTCATTCTTTGTGAGACACAAATAACCAGAGAAAATAAATTGGAAAAACACTAAAAATAATTTCTTAGACTGTGGAAAATACACTGGTTACTGGAAGGGATGTAAGAAGGAAGAAGAGTGGAGAGATAAGGATGTGGTCCTGACTTGCCCCCCATGCAGGTATGATCTGAAAAGGGTTTGGAGGGATCTAGACCCCACCCATCAGCAGGCCCTTGTACAGAGCAGTGAGGCCGCCTGCCCAATCTGCAGCAGGCTATGTCACACCCAGGTTTCCTTGGGACAGGAAGGCAGGGTGGTGTGTTGCTCAGTGCCTTGTTCCCATGCAGGTATGAAATGGGGGGGTTGGGGGGGACACCCCTCTGTTTCACTCTCACCCCAGTCAGTCTTCATCAGGAATGAGAACAGCACAAATAATCCAACTACTGACACAGAATGAGGGTTTTTTTTTTCCTGTGACTTGTTGATTGGAAGCTTCTGCCCACTTTGACCCAATATCAGTGACATAGGTGAAAATTGTACTGGGCACAATACTGCTCTGGTGGGTGGAGTTTGGGAGAAAGACCTGTGAGAGAAAATGAGAAGCATGAAAAGGGCACAAAAAGAGATGAACCAAGAGAGAGACAGGAGATTCATGAGAATGATGGACTGGTAAAGAGTAGCCTGAGAGCCCATGTCAGGTGGGAAGCCTCCTGGAAGAAAGAGTTGGTGGTGGCAAGGAGCCATGTTGGGAGAGTGGCCAGCAAAAAAGTAGATGGTATGGAAAGTGTGGTGCTGCAGCAAGGTGTTGTGGAGAGCTGGTACCTGGAGATGGTCAGGGATTTGGAAAGCTAATTTTGCAGCTGCATTTGTTGAAAAAGTTTGAAGAGCCTTGGAGAAGCCACAACTCAAAACACTGGAGAGAGAAGAAGCAAAGAGAAGACAGTAAAGAAAGACTGGACTTTGCAGAAATGTCTGCCTCAGGTTTGGAGGGACAAAGGGCACTGTCACGGACATGTGTTTGGGACTTTTGGACTAAACAGCAATTGGGGTAAAATAACTGGCAACTTGTGGCATTAAGGACTCTTTGTTTTCCTGGTTAATTTTCCCTATTAATAAAACCCTGCTGTTTAAATTGTATTGTGACTTTAGCAGCTGCTTTGCAGAGATGGTAAGAACATGAAAAAATTTGGGCAGTAGTAGCCACATTTTAAACAGTGCCACTTTTTTCCTGTGGCTTATTGTTTGGCTGCTTCTTCCCTGTTTTGATCTGATATCACTCTAAGTCAGAGGCCAGAACTATAAGTCAAAGAAGCAGCAAAGTCACACAGATTGAACTGGAGGAGACAGCCAGCAATGAGGATGCATTGACAAGACTCCAAAGGAGCATAGACTGACGGCCCACAGCAAAGTTAAGACTGAAACCTAAGCAACACAACTTGCCCTGTCCCAAGAGCACAAACCCTTACCCAGGAAAAGTACACAACCACAGAAAAACATGAGACCAATGGGCTAACCAAATTCCAGCAAGGAGAGAGGAGTCTGAGTGATAAGAGAGGTGGGGTCAGGGGAGGGTGGAGTACCCGGGTACCAACAACCATACAAAGATGATCCCTGTTGTAAGAAATTTAATTTAAAAAAAAAAAAATTGTTTGTGACCCTGAAAAGTTTATGGAGTGTAAATGAGGTGTGTACACATATGGAAGTGTGAAGTTATATCCTAAATTATATAAATATGTAAATTGGAAGCAATTCAGTACAATTTGAAAAGAAATTGAAAAGCAGAAGGAAAACAAAACTTAGAGAGAAAAATTAGGAATCAGTGGATAAAAAATTAGGAAGTAATGGATAAATACAAGGAAATAATGGATAAAAAAGATTAAAAAATCTATATGCTGAATGAAACTAGCAACAATATTAATTTGCATAAAATTAACATTAATATTCTGGAGAAGGCAAAGCCATCAAAATAGAAGTCAGAGCAGTAGTTTCCAATTTCTAGGGGTGGAGAGGTTCAACCTCTCAGGTCATTAGGTAACTTTCTGGGTGACATAAATGTTCTATATCTTATTTGGAATGGGGAAGTGTATACCTCTAAAAACTTGTCAAAGTTCATTAAACTATACATTTTAAAATGTAAATTTTACTTTATATAAATTATTCCTCAATAAATCTGATTTTTTTAATCTGCCATATTAATACACTAGAATCTCATAGTCATAGTAAAATATGTTAATATCATTCTAGCTAATGAAAAGGGGAAGAATAAAATCAAACACCACATAGCAGAAACTGCTTCTGCATGCTCCAGTAAGTCTTGCATGTTGCTGAGCTCTTAATAAGTGCTCAGGAAAAATGAGCTGAAGTAAATTTAATTTCTCTTTCACAATTTTTACATTCTGTAGTTGGTCCACAATCATTTATACATCCATTCACCCATTGCTTCCTATCACTGCACACCATAAAACAAAAACTGCCAAACCCCAAACTCTCCAAACACGTTTCTCAAATACTTCCCATGCAAGAAATCACACATTGATCTGTTTTATTCATAAGACAATTTCTCTTTCTAGCTGCTAGAGCCATTTAAACATTTAATATCCATAAAACTGCTTTAATTTTTTAAGAACACAAATGGAGATTCCATTGAAGTGAATATGGAATTATGCGGTGTCATAGCAACAAGCCTCATTTTGCCATCAAGAATTCCCTTACTGAGGGTAGTCCTCCAACAGGTAGTCTTTCTGGGTCATCCATCTTATAGTTTTAGAATTCCAGGCATCTGGTAGTCACTGCCCTTCCACCTTAAAAAGACCCTGTCTACCCTGATAAGAGTTAGTACTCCCCATTGTTAGAGAACAAGTCTGTAAAAGGGGGGGAGCATAAGCACACAAACAATGTGGCTATTTTTCCTGGCCACATTTATGTGCAACCTTCTTGGACTGTAATTTCCAGATTGACATGAACTGGACATCCTAAATAAGAAGTAACTAAGGAGGAGCATATAGATATGGATGGAGCTAAAAAGAAAGAGAAGGGAGACATGGAAGAAAGACTTGGAGAAGAGACATTAGGTGAGAGGTTGTGAAGAGGTTGTGCATTCTCTTTGGCAAAGACAAGAGCAGTCATCTTGACATCTGTTGGCCACCAGACGCAAGGTACAAGAAATGAATTAAAGAGGAGAGATTGCTCAGCCACAGGTAGGGGTTAAATGGAAGTATGAACCATGAGACAACTTTATTAACAAAAGAAAGGGGTATTTATAGGGACAGTGGTGAGGGCCTGTTGAATTCCAAAGAAGATAAATAAACTTAGAGATAATTAACATTTTAAAGCAAAGAGTAATTGAAGAAAGGGTAGTGTAGGTGGGTGGTCCCTATCTCTGATAAAGAAAAGCCAGCACAGCCAGTGGGTCTCAGAAGGTTATTTTAGAAAATCAGTCCCTAAGTTTTTTTAGGGACAGTTAACGAGAGAGGTTTTCCTTTATCTCATCTGGAATGACCCTCCTGGTATGCAAATGGTGCACAGCAGACATCACATGGATTATATAACACATTTTTTAATTTCAGTTCTCTCCTGACCCAGCTTTCCATGATTTGTCCAACTCTTTGTCTTGTGGTTCTGTTAGAAAGTGCCTTAGATTTTTAAGCTTTCGGTCTCAATTGCCCACTCTGGAAGAACCTAATTGTCTGGTCAGGAACCTGTTATTCTGAAATAATTTCTTCACCCTTTCTCTTATTCTACCCATTCATATCAATTAAAAAGCTTCACACTGAGAGTCTACTCTCTATGCATTGCTATACAGATGGTTGAAATCTTTTGGGATATACAAAATGGGTTTTCCCCCTCAACAATTTGAGGTCCCTGGGAATCCTTCCATCACATGGTTACACTACTACTTCAAAAAATCTATTTTCCCATATTAACCAGAAAAAATGAAAAAAATGACTTACGGAAAGTAGCAAGTTCTTTTTAGGTCTGATTATTTTAAAAATGTTCCCCAAGAATTCATGATATTAAAATATTAAAGTAGTCTGAAGAAAAGACCTTTAAAAACTAGAATTCTATATCAAGACACTTAATAGTTCTATAAAATGGGCACATAATTTAAGTTTTCTGTACCTCAGCCTTCTCTTATCTATTAAAAAAAAAAGATGAGAAATCAATTGGCAGGTAGTGGTTAATAATTTTATATTTTATCCTCCTTAGGAGTTTCTGCCATATTAATAAGAACAAACAATGTCTTATGCTTAATCTATTGTAGCAAATCTTGTTAAGGGATGAATATCAAGGTTCAGAAAACATCAGGCCACTCTTGCATGTCAGAGTTAAGAATGGTCTAGTCAAATTGTTTCAAAATTTGAAATAATTTTTATTTTTATGGCAATAAGGAGAGCTATAAATGAAAAACTAAGCCCAAGTTCCATGTGGTAAGGAACAATGCCTTTTATCATCATGGCTGCAGCCTGGCACATCACACAGAATGAAATGAATCTGGACTCACCATAGCATAACAGCTATTATGCCCCCAATGGACCTTGAGTTCATCACATATAAAGAGATTCTCTGAAATGGTACTATGAGGTCTTAAATGAAATTGTTTACAGCTGTTAAAAGTGAACAGAGCCTTAAGGGGTCATCTAGTTGAATACTGTTCCTGCTGTCTCTGTTTTCATCTGTGGCAGGAGGGCACTTAAACCTTATAAGATGAATTATTGCCCATCCTTTTGAAGGAATAGTTATAAATGACACTGGTATTTTTGTGTCTCCCATTACATACTATTAATAATTCCATATCTTATAAAAAATGTGCAGCACCTACTAACTGAAATGTCAAAATTGACATGCCAAGATTATAGTTACTCTAAGAACAGAGTCCAATATCTCTGAAAGAGCAATTTGTATTCTGGGGTTAGCTGCAGTCATGGAGATCCTGCACAGTGCCTTGACATTATCAGGGGGATGTGGAAGTAAAATCTGTCTCTCAAGCCATATTTTTACTTCGGTCAGACAATTAATGAGAGAGGCTATTAAAGCAAATCTATGGTTGTTAGCATTTGAAAAGGAGCTCTCTGAAAAATAGGCTGAGAAAGTAGACATTAAAATAGGGTACCAAATTTGGTGATGGTGTTTTTCTCCACTTTGGATGGATGATGGATGGCTAATGTGAATAGATGATGGATGAATCAGTAATGTGGGCAAATGGCAGAGAGAGAAAACCATCTTCTGTAACACAGTGACATTCCTACACACTTAGCCTGATAGCAAATCCACAACTACTTTGTGGGCTAATTAGGCACTCAGTCATTCATAGGATTGGAAAAATGTCATTTGTGGTTTTAAAAAGTTTTTAGTACTAATTAAACAAAAGGTAGCCTTTTTCCCTTTACCCTAACAAAACTCCTTCCTTAAGTCTTATGTCAAAGGGGTTAATGGAAGGTGTGGTTAGAATTGCTGAATCTGACAATAAAATAATGGGATAGTTAGCAAAGTATAGGAGGGTAAAATGAGGGCCAGAGGACAGGGAAAGAGAAAAATAGATATTTTAGTCAGGCTATGATAGCCTTTTATGGGTAACAAACCCAATAGCTACACAGCAAAATTTTATTTTACTTTTCATTGTTACAAAGTCTGTTTCTGGACTAGGAGATTTACTTGAACAACTGGTCTCTTCACAGCAACTTTGTGATCCATGATTCTTGATTTGAGGGTTCTGCCATCTTAATATGAGGATTCTTTAGATAGTAGGGCAGAAAAAGAGGGACCAGGCAATTAGTCATTGCTGAGTATCATACAGAACCACTTTGGGGAAAGCAAGAATCTTTGCCCTCAAAGGGAACTTAAAATTGACATGCCATTGAAAATCATGTACACAGTGAATTCAGCTCCGTCACCACCTAAGATCCTGCAACCCAAACTATCCTGTACAGTTCAAAACAAATAAACTTTATAAAGGTTCTATATGTGGATATGTGAATTCAAAATGACAGGAAAGGATGTGTAGACCAGCATGAGGGTACAGAAGGAGAGGCAACAGATATTGGGGACTAACACTAAGGAATAAATCATGTTGATTCTTAGAATAAGGTCCTTGAAAGACCCAGATGTCTATTCATCTGTATTGCATATTCTTAAAGGTGGTTTCCTTCCCACATAAAACTCAGATACTTCAGGGTCGAGTGAAAATCTGGCAGCAAAACCACATCACATGTTCAACAGTTCAGCAAAGCCAACTTTAGAGTTTATTTTGCAAATGATTAGTGCAGAGTCAAGCACATATGCTCCTGAAATGACAGCTCCCCATAAAATTCCATTTCACATGAACTGACTTAATCATCTTAACAATTTTAGGATCTTAACATAGGGTATAAAATGAGGCAGCCCAGTTCATTATACCACTGCTCCAGAATATCCTTCTCCTAGAGGTTCTAGTATCCTAAATCACCTAGAGTTGGAATTTCCATTTGCATCTCTGAGCCCTCCCAGACTGGCATCTCTGAGCCCTCCCAGACATTACAGAGCTACTTCTGACAACCTGTCTCTATGTCCACATACTTGTCTATTGCTGAGAACGTTCCCTAATGTTGAACATTTGCTCAATTTTCATTTAAGAAATGAAATTCTGTGTTGGGGGTCCCTAAGGTCAACCCACCAGGGTTGGCAATTCTCTGAGACATTTTTACAGCACTCTGCATATAGTCAGATAATGACTATAATTTACTATAGTGAAAGGATACAAAGTCAAATCAGTAAAGGAAAAATGTGCATGGTGTGAAGTCCAGAGACTAGGTACAAGCTTCCTAGAACCCATTTCACATGGAACCACAATGTACACATTTAATTCTTCCAACCTCTAATTAAAAAATATACAATTTGTCTACTGAGGAAATCATTAATGTTTCAAAGTCCAGACCTTTATTGGTTGCATAGGTACCCTCTATATTACACATACAAAATTTTAAGTCCCAGGAGAAAAGCAAGAGTTGAGCAAAACCGCATGTTTTATGCAGTTTGGTATGCACAGAATACAGACTACAGTGAGTCACTCTGATCAGTCCTGAAGAGTGGGAACCCTCTTTAAATCCACTGTCAGGATGCTACCATTAGTCAACCCCTTAAGGACATCTTTAATCCTACAAGCATTGCCCTTCTAAGGGCACTGGTCATACTGGCTATATCTACTTTTTTCTGCACACATTCTTGTCCTTCAGACACTATAGTAAGGATTATGCTACAAAGGCTTTTTTCTAAGTATTATTTTGTGTCAACCATTACAAATACTGATACACAGATAAACAATAACAAAAGAAAAGACAAGTCTTTCCAAGATAGCGTTTTTGATTTCAAAGAAATATATATATATAAACAAAAAAAAAGTTTTTTCAATAGAGAAGAGTGCTCCGAATAAAAACAAATTGGAGTGAGTAAATAGAGATGACAGAAAAATCACTCCAGAAAAAGTAATCAGGAAGGCCACAGAATACATGAATATATTTAAATAGAGATTTGAGTGGGAAAAGGGGGAACAAAAGGGATCAAGTTGGGTGACTGTCTGTGGTTTCCAGGCAGAGGGAGAAGGGAATGCAAAGTCTGTGAGATGAGTGCATGCTTGGTATGTGTGGATTAGCAGTAGAGACCTGTGTGGCTATAAAATAACATGAATGAAACTGAGGAGACAGAATAATGCCCAAAGTCCTTACCTACAGCCGTCAGTCCCTTCATAATGTGACCCTGTGTACGACTGGATGACAATGGAAGGTTGAGCAAGAAGGTGGAACATGATTTAGTTACATTATAAAAAATTACTAATTGCTCTTGTCCACAGGAGTGTTCTGACTTCTAGAAGAAGTGATATTAGGAAATTGTGTCAATTAGTGATAAATTAATCAGTCAATCAGAAAAAAAAAGTGAGTTACATGCTAAAAGAGAACTATTGATAAGAACTAAGTTGAAGGGCTAATGCTATCTTAGTTCAAGAACTATTATAAACTTTACAAATGAAAACAGCATAGCATTGGCATAAAGATAAATTAAAGTCTATTTGGGGCACAACAGCCTAGAAATAGGCTCATACTAGTACAGATAATTCCTTTTGGACCCAAAAGTCAAGAAACTTCAGTGGAGAAATTGTCGTTCATTTAGCAAATGACACTGGAACATTTACCTACATATATGCCAAAAATCATTAACTTCAATCCATGTCATACATTACAAACAAACATTAATTTGAAATGAATTGTAGCCCCAAATTAAAACTTAGCATCATAATGCTTCTAGTAAAAATTATAGAAAAAATATGCATGTCTTTGAATTAGAAAAACTCCTTAAATACATAAACAAAAGCACATCCATAAAAGAACAAATTCATATATTTGACTTCATCAAAATTTAAAATGTCTCTCTTCAAAAGACTCTGTCAAGATAATGAAAAGACAAGCCACAGACAGAGGAATACTTTAAAAGGAAAAAGGCATATCTATGATAAGGAACTTAAACCTAGAATATATAAAGAACTCACAAACTCATTTTAAAAAAGGCAATTATCCCAATTTTTAAAAATATATAAAAGACTGGAATGCACATTTCACTGAAAAGGATGTACAAGTGGCAAACAAATACATGACAAGATCTTCAACTTTACAACCACAATGAGATACTACTGTATTTCTACCATAATGGCTAAAATATAAAACAAATAATTACTTAAATTTTAGCAAGGATATTGAGGAACAGAAATCCAGATAGCCTGATAATGGGGATATAAAATGATGAAATCATTTCAGAAAATAAATTGACAGTTTCTTAGAAAGTTTAATATATTCCTGCTACATAATTCAGTCATTCTAATTCTAGGTATTTCACAAAAGAAATAAAAGCATATATTTATATAATGGCTTATACTCAAATGTTCCAATGAATAAGCTTTATGAGAAGAGACTTAAATAGAAATAGCCCAATGCACATTAATGGATGTGAATGAATAAACAATAGTATGAGTCATACAATGCAATACTAGTTATCAGTTTAAGAAAATGAACTAATGATACATCTGAACACATGGCAGATTATCAAAATGTTAAGTAAAAGGAGTAGAAAAAGAAGAGTACATGCTGTACAATTACAATTCCACTTACATAAAACTTAGGAAATACAAACTTATCAAAGTAAGTAAGTGGTTGCCAATGGACAGGAGCAAAAAGGTCCAAAGCATCACTTATTCCAATTCAGATACTTATTTATATGTACAGATAACAATCCTAAATGTTGTTCAACTAGTTGGTAACAGAGCCAATTTTCCAACTCTTAGCATCAAAGTGTACCTGAAAAATCATGAGACTGCTTGTAAAAAATGCTTAACATTAATTGTCACTAAGGGCATGGAGATTTAAACAAAAATGAGACACTACCACATGCATAATAGAATAGCTAAAGACAATAGTATTCCTTTGAATAGATAGTATGGTGTATATATAAAAAACACACTCCAGCATTTAAGAATGAAATAAGTGTTAAAATGCCACACAAATTAAATGCATGCACATGTTGCTAAGTGCAAGATGCCAATCTGCATTATTCCATTTAAATGACACTCTGTAGAAGACATTATGGAAGGTGGTAAATGGATCAATAATTATCAGAGGGATGAGTCAGAGTAAATAGAGCTGAAGAGTTTGTAAAGCACTGGGTATTTTGTAAGATGGTGGGATTTATCACTGAGCATACTCATTCAATTTGCTTTTTCAAAGATTTTTTTTTATTCAATTTGGTGTTTTCCACTTTCTCAAAACTTGGAGGGATAGTAACTGGAAAGACTCCTACCAAAGGCAGGTGGAGCCTCGCTCCACCACACCCTTGGGGACCAGGATCTTGGGGGGAGTTGGGCTGGGGGTAACATTCTCTTTCTCTTTGGGATTTGGGGGACAGAGGTGGTACCCTGCTGGCATGTGGTCAGGCAAATGGGGGCCCCCTCTGGTGCTCTCACCTCTAACAAACTCTTATAGGAATGAGGAGAAAATCAATCCTGCGACAGACACGAGAGGAGATAATAAAGGCCCAGAAAACACTAGTCACCTGGGTGAGACCCAACAGGAGCATGACTGGAACTATAAGAGACAAAACTGCCAATCCAACTAAAGAGATGACCTACAACAGAGCTACACTGAAAATGTTACACGGAGCCAAACCCCTGATGAAGTGACATGTCTACACCAGCAAAGCAACCCCTTACCACAAAGGACAAGAAAAGCCACAGAGATGGAACTGTAGCCCCACTCAGAACAGCAAACCAGGAGAAAGGAGAGGAGATGAACCATTCGCCCACAGAGTTTGTACCCACTAGGAGACCTCTCTACCACAAATGTCTGGGAGTTGTGAACCCAGCCCCAGACACCAAAACAATGTGATATGGAAGCAGCAAATTGTACATATGTCAAAACGGAGGAGACTGCCAACACAAATAAGGAGGCATGAAACCCTGTAATCACAGTCTGGAGAAAAGGAGACAATCACCTCCATGAAGGAACCAGGATATCAGCTCCACAAACCCAGTAACAAGAGGTCAGCAGACATGTTTGGACTAGTTATCTATTATAAAGCCACACCTGGAAATCCAAGGGGGAAAAAATGACATTGCACCATAAAAAGAGAGAGAGAGAGAGAGAGAGAGAGAGAGAGAGAGAGAGAGAGAGAGAGAGAACAATGAGCGAAACACCAATCAATGACTTGCAGGGAAAGGGAGGTGGGAGCCACTGGAGGGGGGGTAAGTAGGAAGGGGGAAAGGATGGGTTACAACTATACAAACAAGACCAAGATTATTTGTACAAAAGAGAAAAATTGAAAGTTAATTTAAAAAAGAGTCCTACCAATAGTGTTTTCCTTGGTGGTAGGATTTGCAAATACATGTGCTTTCCCACCTATGCTCTTCCCTCTGAACCTCAGCTCCTTTCTCCTCTCCCATGTCTCAACCACACTGACAATTCCTGTTCAAGCACAGTCAGCACTTCAGTGGGACTTACTGTGGCCTGGCTGAAAGTACACCAATTGTCGGATGAAAACAGCATTACACCAGAGATCAAAAGAAGGAAGGTCTGGTACCAGGACTAATATCAGACTAGTCTGTAGTCAGTTTACCTCTTCAAGTAGAAGTTTACTCACCAGATCAATATGAACAATCCCCACTCTACCCTCTCTGCTCTGATAATCACAAAGTGGTTCTCAACTGGACAAAACAAATCAATCTCCATATAGAGCATCTGGAAATGCATGCAGGTATTTTGGGGTGATCATAAAAATCACTGATGTCTTGGGGAAAGGGAACCAAGGACACCTAATTATCTACAGTGCCTAGAGCAATCCCACATGCTAAATATTTCCCTATAAACATAGCTGATATTGCCCTTTCTAAAAAAAGGAAAAAAGAAAACCCTGTTCAGAGCATCTAAAAACACTTAAATTTTTAAATTAAAAAACCCCTATTTTTCTTCTTGTAAGTCTCCCTTTGTTATTATTGTTTAATATATTCAGCAGTAACTGGGATGGGGAGGGCTTTTAAACAGTTTAAACTTTTCACACAGGTGCATAAAGGGTTCAAAGAACTTCATAAATTCAAATATATTAGCACTAAGTAGTTAAACTTTTGTTCAATTTTCTACTTCATTAAAAGGAATTCTCTAACTGGAAAACAGTCTCTGAGAGACAAAAATGCACTTGTACAAACTAGAAAGGAAAGCATTCACTAAATTGTGCCTCTGGAGAGTCAAGTGCTAATTCTAATTCTACCACTTACCCCCTACATGACCCGGAGAAGCCCTTCCCTTCTCTTGGGTCATACAGTCTCTTGATGACTGAATGAAATGTTTGTTCTGGTTAATGTTTAAGGTACCATGAAGTTCAAGATTTCCATTACTCTAAGGCCCATAAGAAGTTCATTACTCTTTCTGCACTTTAATAAGCAATCGTGACCACTAGAGGTAGATTAAATAAAGAAGTTAAATATTGTTGGTGGTTACCCTATGTTTTTTTCTATAAAGGTTAAGTTCAACAAAATGGCAGAGAGATGGTGACGGAGGTGATAGAGAAAATAGCAAGGTTTCTGTATCCTTCTACTAGTGGTATTTTCAGATAACTCAGAAGGAATGGTAGGAAAATACTGAGGTGTAACATTTCAGCTGATCAAATATGTGGAGTCTGAAGACAGATGTATTTGGCTGGGAAGGAAATTTGAATGTAGCCATTAATGAATTCCATGAACATTTATGAATTACACTGGTTGGCTAGGTAGAAAGAATTATAGAGAAGATATAGTCCCTGTTCAAGAAGTGCTCCCAATTAGGAAAGAAACAAAAAAAAATTTAAACATGACAAAGTACCATAGGTACATAGAAGAGAGGAGTCTCAACTAAAGGTAATAGAACTTCAAAAGCATTTGATGGACAACAGATCACCTGTCCAGGCGGTGGAGTGAAAGCTGGAAAGAAAGATGCAATGCCACTGAGTCAGGACTCATTCTAACAGACAGAAAGGCTGTTGCAGAGGAAAGTGCAAGGTAATCTGTCTTGAGTAAGAGTGGGTGTTAACAGTGCAAAAGATGACACTGAAGTTGCATCCAGCAGGCCACAAAAGTCAATGTGGAAATTTCCAAGAGAGTGTTGACACGGTTGACTGCAAGGTATGGGAAAGAGACTATGAGAGAGATGGCTTAGCCAGAAGCTAAGGGTTGATTTGGAAGTAATGAGCTAAATGATAATATATTAACAAAAGAAAGGCGTATTTATAGAGATATAGGGTGAGGGTTGGATGAATTTTAAAGAAAAGCAAATGGTTAGGAAGACAATTAAATTGGTTTAACATATTAAAATTAACATATTAAAATATTAATTTTTGAAGGGTAATTGGGGACAGGGGGCTTGCTCACAGGTGGTCACTATCTCTTTTTAGAGAGATTTTTATAGATAAATATCTTGGAGGAGCAGTGGCGTCATTACATCTTCAGAGGATCAGTGCTAGAATTTTATCTTCAGTTTGCCAGAGGCATTAAGGCAAGAGGGAGTTTTTTTCCATCTCACAGCACGATCATCTGGCTTGTGAACATTGTATGGCAGGAGAGGAATAAAATAAGCACGTTGTAGCTATGAGGTTGGGGGAGGGGAAATCTAGCCCAGTAAAAACAGTGAGGTAACCAGCAAAAAGATGAGAAGACAATGAATTAAACATGCCAAAACTGGAAACTAGAAAGCGACAGGATAATTTTAATTGTTTGATGAATGACTTAGAATAACCTATGTTCAATCTCCTTTTGAATTGAGTAATAAATATCTAAATAGTTGAAGCCACTTTAATTGGGTTTTCTATTACAGCTGACTCCTGAATAACACGGTGCAGAGCCACTTACACATAGACTTTTTCAGTTAAAACAGCACACCCTCCAGATCTGTGTGTTCTGCATTCACCCAAGCAACATTTGCAGTTTAATCAGCAGCTACAGAAACCACTACTCAGAAGGTCAACTATAAAAAGTTTGAGTATTTTTGTATTTTAATACCTGAAATCCCTTGAAAACAAAGGGATCACTTCAGTAGTTAAATTAGGTGTAGTTCAGGCCAGGCATGGTGGTGCATGCCTGTAAGCGGCAGCCTAGGAAGTCACAGCTGTGGACAGGGATTGTGGTCCTAGTCCTGCCAGGGACATGTAGTGAGACCTAGTCCCAAAAAATAGCTGGGCATGGTAGTGCACACCTGCAATCCCAGCTACCTAGGAATCTGCGGCTGGGGATTGCTTGAGTCTGGAGTACCCTGGGCAACGTGAGCCTGTGGTTCCACAGTAAAAAAATATATATATATATAAATATATATATATATATATATATATAAGAGTAAAAAATATATATATATATATATAAGGGGTAGTTCAGTAGTGACATGTATGTTTTTGACTGTGTGACAACTGAGCATTTAACCCCAGGTGTTGTTCAAGAATCAACTGTACTTACAGAAAAACACATCCTACCAATACATAAAGGTAACAGCAGACCTAAAGAAAAAAAATGACTAAAAGTGATGTTCTTTGGAAAGTGACACTATGTAAGGAAAGAAGATGCAAGTATGTTTTGGTAGTTCGGCACTGTTCTTAAATCATATGCATATATAACTATACTAAAATAAAAAGCAGACCAATAAGGAAGAAATAATCATGTATCACAGGCCATGTATCTGTTATGTGAAATTAGTGTTTTAAATACTAGACTTATAAACTATTTCCTTTTGAACTGTTTGGTAATATTCTGTATTAAAATAGAAGACAGAATTTTGCCCATGGGGTTTAATCACAGATTTGACAAGCTTGTGACTCCCAGTTGAAGAGTATTGCAGTGGTATAGTAACTCACTCTTCTCTTCTGGTTGCAGCATATGTGGAAATTTTGACACGCAAAAACCTGACTCTTTGTAATTATTTTATTGATGAAAGTTTTGTGGCCTTAAAATGTTATTTTTATAGAGAAATGGGAAATAGAGCTAAGTAATCAACTAATACAGTGGTTGTCAATCGTCATGTATATGAGTACTACCTGAGAACTTACATGAGTTAAAAATGCAGGATTCTGAACCCCAACTGGAAATTCTGTTTCAGTCCAAAAATGTATTTTTCAAAAGTCTCCTAGAAATTCCGATGCCGATGTTCATTGGACCACACTGACCAACACATGGATTGAGAAACACCAAGACAAAGGGTCTGTGGGGAAAGCAGTTATCATCACCTATAAACTGAACTGACCATTTTACCACCTATCCAGAGATTCATTTCCTCACTCATGCAACGAATGCTTTCAAGTTCATATAGCCTCTCATCACTAAATATACAAAGTTGATTATGACATTGGTCTTGCATTTGGACACAACAGTACAGAAAACACGTTAACAGAATTTCCCTTAGGATTTTTGTTGCTGTTGTTCAGCTTTAAGGTAAAATTGACAAAATTATAAGATATTGAAAGTATACATTATGATGACTTGATGTACATTTTGAGAGGGTTCCTCTCATCTAAATTACAAAGTTCAGCCCTAATTTCTTTTTATTTTCTGGACATAACATCTAAGTTCTACTCTCTTAACAAATTTTAGTTATACAGCAGTATTATAAACAATAGTCGCCACATTATATATTAAATCCTCAGATGTTATTCATCTTGTGGTCAAGACTCATTTCTTTTATCAACCTATCCCTATGTCTCCCACACCCCCAGCTCTGGTGTTACCTATACTGTTTCTATGAGGTCGACTTCTTCCATATAGAT
Organism: Uropsilus gracilis; assembly: GCA_004024945.1. Taxonomy (NCBI): domain Eukaryota; kingdom Metazoa; phylum Chordata; class Mammalia; order Eulipotyphla; family Talpidae; genus Uropsilus; species Uropsilus gracilis. The sequence goes on along the minus strand of PVHY01011124.1, from coordinate 29,542 downwards.
TTCAATTATAGGTGATACCATGTAGCAATTCTTTTTACTTTATGGGTCATTTCACTTAGCATAATGTCCTAAATGTTATCACAAATAGAAAGATTTTCTTCTTTCTCATAACTAATATTCTACTGTTTGTGTGAGTGTAACAACATTTTCTTTATTCATGTCTCCATGAACAGACATTTACACTGTTCCCATATCTTGGTTATTGTGAATAATGCTGCAGTGAATTTGGGAGTGCAGATATTTCTCTGATGTCCCACTTTTATCTCCTTAGCACTTTCTAAGTGACTGCACCAATTCATATACCCACCAACAGTGCATAAGTGTTCCCTTTTCTCCATATTTTTGCCAATACTCATCTCTTGTCTTGAGAATGATTTTGAGCACTTAGAAACCAAGAGAAAATTCAGTCCAGATCAGAACACCTCGGAGATGATGATCTAGAGACATGTCTTCCAATACTAACAAGATTAAAATCCAGGCAGAAGCACAGATAAAGTTTGGGCTCATTCTTTACTAGCAGAAAGGGTCCTGTATCTTGCTTGAGCTTCATGCTTTATTTATCCTAAACATACTTTTTCTAGAATTTTAAACAATATGCTTGCTTTTTGCTCATGGCTCATAGTGTTTATACCTAAGCAGCAACTAAGTCATCAACTTTTAATAAATTACCACTGAATTCTGACATTTCAGCTATTTCAGATAATCAGATCAGACAAACTTTGCTGCAAAGTTATTAAGACAGTAGCTGTGATATCGAATGAGTGTGATGTCTGGTTCTAATCGTTTTCATAGCATATATATGGACTAAATCAGCTCAAACAAAAACATCATCCAGATGTTCTAGCCTCATGCTAACAGATATGTTGGCACAATGTAACAACAGCCTAGGTTTCTTCATGAGCAAAACCTAAGCTTATGTTTGGTTCCAAACAGAAGCAAATATGCTGATGCTCCTGATTATACTTTAAAATTAATTTTCCTTCTAATTCTTCCTACCCAAGTTTCACATTTAAGAATTTATGTGTTGAGAGCTGGGTGCAAGGTACAAAGAAAGGATGGACAGGAGAGATTGCTTAGCTATGAGCTAAGAATTGACTAGGAAAAATGAATCAGACAACATTTTATTAAACAAAGAAAGAGGTATATATAAAGTACAGAGCACAATTTACGATAAATTTTAAAGGAAGGCAAAATGGCGAAGGTGTAATAAAATTGGTTAACAGGTTAACTTTACTGGTTCATGTAAGGTCATTGGGGGCAGGGAGATCACTTATAAATTGATTTCTATCTCTTTAAGGAATGTTTCCTTAGGTAAACATTGGAGGGATGGTGACACTTATCACTATTTAGAGGTTTTCACACCCATCCTGTCTCCAGTTTTTTAGGAACAAATAAGGTAGCAAAATCAAGTGTTCCTCATTTCACTGCAAGAGCCCAGTCTGTTATAGCTTTCGGCATTTATGTATCCCCAGCTTTTCATAATCAGACCCATAAAGCAATAAACAAAGTTCAGACAACAAAGCTCTGAGGTTTTAGTGAAAACCACCTTTCTTGTTACATGTCAAGGTTGTCATTATAAAGCCAGTAGCTTTTTAAATGCACTTATCCAATTTAAGAAAGGGTCCTTTGGACTATAAGAAAAATATTACAGTCTCTTTACAATATATTAAAATTTCCAGGAACTAAACATTTTATTGAGTGTCAACTGTAAAAAACATTTTACTTGTTTCACTATTCTCATTATTCTACTTGTATTGTAAGAGATTGAAAACATCAACAACTACACATTATTATAGATAATGTTAAAATGATGGACACTAATAAATTCAAAGTAAATACAACCTGGTCTTTTTTATTATGCTTTACAGTGACAGAATCATTTATAACCACCAGTTATAACCCAATCTTCTACAACATAACATTACGAAATAACATCTAATGGACAATGTCCGTTTCATTACTATCCTCCAACAGTAAGCAGTTTTGGGTTATAGAACCCAGTCCAATTTTACTAGGGCACACTTTCATTAATTTTTCATTAAAATCTGGCAAATATTTAGCATCCTTTAAAAATATTACAAGATGGTAGTGAGTTTCTGAGTTTGAAACTATTACCACTGATGGTAATTTTTAAATGGAAATATTAAACTGATGAATCGCCACATCAAACTAAGTATAGTATCTAATTAGCCAGAAATCATTCAAATAACTGAACCCAAAAGTAGTTGTGTGGTGGGACAGTGAAAACAAAACCTTTTACTGGGAATAATGCTGAAGGAATAAAAATAATTTTCAAATGATTTGTCACTGTTTCTCTTTTTGCAGCAACAACATTGACCATCAAGTTGGAAAAGAAGGAAGAATAATTTCTGTTGAAGTTGCTTGAAAGTCTGTGTTATCCTAATGAATCTCTTTGCAATATTATTCCTAGGAGATATTCAGTGATTAACAAAATTCTCTTATTGATAAGTCTTTATAATATCTCTTCTCAGAAACTGCTCTGCATCAACTATGTTTAGATGTCCTGTTATAGAGAGAGATTGATTTTTTTCATAGTTTCCTATTTTATTTTACTTCCTAGACTTATTTGATTAGGGAGCTTGCCAGTTGATGGAAATAGGGGAGTGAAAATATTGGAAAAGTGTTCCATTTCACCTCCAGATGCTCTGAACATCTTGATCATGGACTGGACTCGAGTTTATGATGACTTTTAATCCTTGCATAAGCAAGTCAAGTCAAAGTAATGCTAAAAATGTACAAGATGATCTGCATATGCTATTGTTGTAAGATATTCTGCATCTTTGGAATTTTTGATTAAAATATTGCTTTTGTGGAATTCCTTTGAAAGGGAAAGATCTTGTTTTTCAAACACAAGCATTTTCTATTACTTTCATATACACATCCCCAAGATTTCACGAGTTCCCCACCTCTTCACTCTTCTTGGGAATTCTCAGAAAGGGGAAGTTGACAGCCCAGAGAAGGTGGCAGTGTAAATCCTACTAAAACAAAATGGGGCTAAAAATCTCACAAGAAGCAATTCATCTCTGCTAGAGAAGTTTCATTTTCAGTAAAAGGAGACAAGAATCATTGATGTAAAGGCCCAAAGGCCTTCAAATTGCTTAACATTCTTTGTCAGTATAAGAGCTTTCTAGAATATCAAAGTTTTGAAACCTGAATATAGTTTTTAATATCAAATAAGAAAGCATGTCTTTCAGGCAAAAACAAACAAAAAAAATCCTACTAAGTTCCTCATGTCCTATGACCTTAATTTCCTTGTCTATGAAAAATGTTTGAGGGAATTGTTATAAGTGATTGTCCACTTGCTACACAGTAGAAGCATTCTTAAATGTTTTACATGTAATCAGCTTGTAGGAGAAATATATACTCTCTAGTAGCTCTAGAAATTATATGGTGAATTCCTACATCAAGCCCAATCTAAGTACTCCAGCCCCTCACTTGACTGAGTCCCTCTGGTTGATAAGCTCATATATACCAGTCGTGCTTATGACTGTCATTATGACCTTTAATTTTTATTTTGTACTAGTTGGGAGAAAAAGAATTGTTTCTCATAAATTAAGTTAAACACCTAGATCATTCTCTACAGTAAAACAAAGATGAGGTTCTAAAAACTACTGTTGACAGGTATAAGGTAACTAAAATGATTTTGTTGTGAAACATAAAAATTGTATAATAATTGAATGAAAGCCATTCACTTGGACCTTCTTTATTTATATTTGAGGTTGTGCGACCTCTAAGAAGTTACAAAAATCATTGAGTACTGCCATGTACCCTCCACCCAATCTCCCAATAACTTCTTATAAAATTAAAGAGCATCAAAACCAGGAAATTGATGTTGGTACATTATTATTAATTCTAGACCTACTTTTAACCAAATTGCAAATAATTAAAGATGTATAATGGGTATGGTAAGCATAATAAAAGTGACACAAAAGTCCAGTCAACAAATCCACAGTCAAATAATCCAAAGGTTGTCTAAAGAATTATCAGAAATAGAAATTCTAAAACAGCTATATTAAGATGAGGAAATGTTATGTGATAAAAAGATATTATATCCAATAGCAATAAGAAGGAGAAATTTCAGAGTACTTTACATGGTAAGTGACATTTAAAAAGTAAGAAATTATTAGTGGAAAATTATATATTTGCACGTGAAATGATGGGTAATACTGAAACTATATTGCCCATGAGAGAAACAAATGGATCTAAAGATAAGGAACACTGATGACAAAAGATAGGGGTTCAATCTTAGGGTCAACAAAATTAATACAGTAAATAAAGATACAAAGGTTTTTGTTTTTACATTGAACAACTTTGGTTGAAGCTATAATTTTTTAATATAAAAGTCATTATTTCCTCTAAATCATGGAAGACTCTGTTTTATTAAATTTACAACATTTACATATTTCTCTTATAATTATATGTGTGTATTTTATCATTTCTATGACATTTCTTTTTGAAATATAACTACCAGTCTCAACTGCATTAGACAAGAGGGGATCTATTGTTTTGGAATATATTGTATACATTTTCTCTGTGTACTGGGAAGAAAGAAGAGATAAAATAAAATATATTATCTGAGAATTCTCCAGAAGGAACCATGCTTATAACCTAGAAAATCTAGATAAAAGAAAGCAAATCTAGCTTCTTTGGTCTTATGTGTGATAATTAATGGTGACCTAGACAGATTCTGTCCATAGCAATCAGTGGTATGTCTTTAAGTGGAAGACTATTATAATAGAAAAGAGGGGCAAAAAAGGATTCCTTTGGGGAAGTTGGAATTTGACTATGAATAAGATGATATATCAAAGAACAGGGGCTTCTAGGTCTTAGAGAAACAAGATAGTTCCTACAGGTCTCATTTAAAAAACAGACAAATCTCATGTGGAAGGAGAAAGTATTCATGACATTATCCCTGATATGAAATTATCTTGACATAAAGAACAATTTGCTTCTTTTATTAACATGGATGTTTGGAAATAGTGTTGTTATTCCTCCACTTAAATTTTAATACAGTTCCTTTTGAAACATTAATTCATCCAAACTGTGCTACAAAGAGAAGGAAAAAAACTTACTTAAGAAGGGTACTGTTAGAGATCTGTGTCACCAAAAAATATATTGAACTCTTCATTGCATTTATTTGGAAAGAGGATCTTTGCAGATGTAATCAAGTTGAGATGATGTCATTAGGGTAGGTCTTAATTCAATATGACTGGTGTTTGTCTTAAAATGAAGAGGGGAGTACAATGTGAAGGGATAGACAAAACAGAGTGGGCATGAAACCATGGAGGGAGAAACTGGAGCAATACTGTCACAGGTCAAAGGATGCCAGAGCCACCAGATGCTGAAAGAGGCAAGGGAGGACTGGTCCCTGGTGGTATCAGATGGAACATAGCTCTGCCAAATTGATTCAGGACTTCTAGTCTCCAGATCTTATGTAAGCTTATTACAATAAGCTTACATTCTAAGCTATCCAGTTTGTAGTACTGTCTTACAACAGCTCCAGGAGATTAATTCATGTGCTCATGGCACCATGGTCACCATAGACATCAGAACTAATAAATCTAGGAGTAGTGGGGAAAACAAGGACCTTGCTTCAGAAGCTCTATTTTTTTTTGTATTCCATGGAAAAATCACTTTTTTCTTTACTAAAGAGAAATTTCCCTTCCTGTGAGTTGATTACCTTCACAGGTAGTACTAGGTAGGGTAGTCACATAATCCTGTTTGCTTTAGATAATTCAAGCATATGCCATACTTAATGATATTATTTATTCTCACCTATAATCCTGCCCATAATTTCAAAAATATCTCTCAATTTGAATCACAAATTTGTCATCTACTTTTAACTCAAAGATACTGAATCTCTAGTATCTAGTACACTGGTGATCAGAGTTTACCATTACCCAAGTTTTATTATCTTTATTTTGGTGGGGAAAATTAGCAACAGGACGACATTACAAAGTTGATATATCTTTAAAATATCTTTTTATATGCCTTTGGATACATGTGTCAACCACAGTCACCAACACATTCTATGTTACCATCTTTCATCTCATATGAAAAAAATAGCTTTGTGGAATAATGACCCTGAGACCATGCAAGATCATTGGTTATTCAATGAATGAATGCATTTACATACACATAAATACATACAATTAATGTTTGTCACTAGTTCCTCTTTCTGGAAAGTTACTATACAAAACACAAAGAAGAGGACATGGACATAAAATATATACATCTCACTTAAAGACTGTTAAGATGTAAAGTGCACACCCAGGTAACAACCAAACAGGTGTACTGCCAACATTGAAAAACCATCCATAATATATCTTTCTGATCTAAATCAATCCCTTCCCCAAGAGTCAGTGCCTTAACTTTTATGATAATTATTTCTTGCCTTCTCTTGGTAGAGAATATATTACTTCTTTGCTCAGTATTATATATGAAGTCCCTGCATCTTCTTGCACACAGTTATAGTTCACCTGTCTTTAAAACTTTACAGAGTGGTTCATCCTATGAATGAGATTCACATGAAGGCACATGTGCTGAAGTAAGTCCTCTGCTGTCTATTGGACTGACATAACCTCAAACCCAGTGGAGATGGTACCTGTGTAGTCTAACATACAGATCATAAGTGTGAAAGAAAGTGATGTGAGGTAGAATGTTATTTTTCTGTGTTTGCAACAGTATCTAACTCCTAAAACCGATTCCCTAAAACATTCCATGTGAAACATGAAATAGCCTCCCTTTTGTTTATGGTTAAAAAAAAAAAAACAGTGCCTTCAATGACTGCAATTTTCAAGGCCTTTCTTATGATGAAACATCACTGTAGACTGCATCTAAGTATCTTTATACTGTTGTATTTCTGTACCAAATAACTCAGGCTTTTATTAACTATTCTACTGAGCCCTATTTATCAGAAAGGCAGGTGCATTATCTGATAATATAATCAGATCAGGTGAATGTATGAATTGTTTTACCTTTTTATGCCCATAATCAGTTTCCAGAGCATGAGAAAACAAAAAGCTTATTTCTCCCACCAGCCTCTTCAGGTTTTTTCCTAGTAGTCAAGTTATAAATTATCAACCTTCAGAAATAACTGTTGCCATTTAATAAAAAAAATATAAAATATTCTCAGCTAATAAGGAACCTAACAGATAAACAAAAATTATTTTTGCTAAATCTAGGAACATAATGGGTGAGTGCAAGCAAGCAGATGTTCTGAAGCTAGCAAGTGGCATGACCCAGGAAAACAACTGAAAGATATCTCATTTATATGTCATTTTTTTCTAAAATGCAGTTAAGACATCTCATTTTACCTTCTTCTGAACTTAACAGTTCCCAGGTTGTAAAGCCAAGGAATGAAACACCTTATCATTAGGTTATAGTAGTATGAAAGGAAGAACCAGGGCAGACCTGTGCCATGTTGAGGGCAGAGCCTCGGCATATCTTCAGGGACAGTCAAATCTTTACTCATGACCAACTGGCTGCCTTGCTGTGCCCCTCCCCACCTCTCCTTCAAATCTCATTCTTTTTCCGTCTGTCAGAGATCTCCTGCGAACAAGAAGTTGTATTCAACTTATTCCCTAGAAGAGTTCTAGTCACCGTAGTCTCTGATTTCAAATATTTGATATTAAAAATTCAAAATCATTTTAATACATTTTATTTTTAAAATACCAATGATGCTTAGATTTTGGACTAACTGTAAGTCAAATGTTTTTATATGAGTCCTTCAGTTCCTGGCTTTGAAGCAGCTAACGTAGCCTGCATAACTTAGATATTATTAGAAATGAAGGGTCTCCATTGAGCAAGTAAAAAAGAAGCTAGACTTGAAAGAATACATACTGTATAACTCCATTTGTGTGAAATTTCAGAACAAGAAAGATTACTCTAAAGCGATAGAAAGCAGATTAGTTATTGCCTGGGGCTGGGAGTCAGGAATGGGAGAATTGAGTGTAAAGGGGCCTGAGGAAACATTTTAGAGTAATGGAAATGTTCTATACCCTGATTGTGGTAAACTTACTCAGGGGTACACATTTGTCAAAACTCATCAAACAGTTCACTTAAAAATAATGCATTCTCTTGTCTGTAAAGTGTACCTCAGGAAATAAAAAAGAAATAAATGCTTAATCTCAACTTTACCTTAGACTGACTGAATCCAGATCTATACTTTAATTGTTCAAGAGATCTGCTAACTATTTAAAGTTTGAGAGTAAAAGGGTTAGAGAATTGGTGCTCAACCAGAATCACCTGGAAAGCTTGGCCCTTGAGTGATGCCTGGGTCTCAGCCTAGAGACTAGAGAAGATTGGCAGGAGGTGCAGCTTTAGCATTGGGGTTTTTAACACCTAAACAGATGATTCCAAAATGCACCAGAAGTGTAAGAATCATTCACTTAGAAAATGTTCCTTTTAAGGAACCTATTTTCTATTTTAATAGGGTACACAGACCAGAAATAGCTGCAGCATCCCCTGGAAATTTATAGTAAATGCAAATTTCCAGATTATAACCCAAACATGCTAGATCAGAAGCCCTGGTATTGGAGCCCAGCAATCTGCTTCCATAAACCCTTCAGTTGATTCTGATGTACATCAAGATTTGAGTATCACTGACCTAGACCTAGGTAGATGTTTAAAAGGAAAAAAGAAAAAAAGAAATCTTAGCTCTCTGATCCCTCTCTATGAGTCTAGCCAGCATTTCCTAGGAAGACTTTGAAAGTCATATTTATTAAAAATTCTACGTGGATTTCGTAAGAGATTAACTTGAAAAGATCTTAGACAAATACACTAGGCAAGAAAAGGGGGCTGAAATGCTAATTTCAGAGCAGTTTAAACTAAAACAGTTATGGTAATGAGCAGATTTAAATTTAGATTAAGTACTCTGCACATGAATGGCTTTGTGGCATGGTAGATCCTGGTTACATTTTGCAAGACTAACTGAATTCAACCCAAATGGGAATAGCAGAAGTTGATTCTTAAGCACTATCCAAATGCATAGGTGTCTTTTCTACTCTTCAAGGGGTAGGCATTACAAAATAGGGACCATGTCTTTGATTTCTCTTCTTGCTCAGATATTTCTTTCTTAAACACTGAATTATGGTGCTTAGACTCTGTCCTTGACTGAACTAAAACTGATGAAATTTCATAAACATGGAATGTTATCTTTCCCTCGACTAGTAGGTAGAGAGCATCTACTCTGGGTACAGTACCAGGCTATTTGTTTGACCACACCCTATATCACTGACTATATATTCTGCAACAGGTTCTGTGTTGCACTTCTAGAAACTTATGTGTCATAGATCCCCATGCATGTTCAGTGTCTGATCAGCAGTCCAAGGCAAGATCCTAAAAATTGCCTTACTCCTTTTTACCTTTCCTCCCACTTAAACTTCTCATCACGTCCCATCAATACAGCTTCCTAAATATCTCTGCTTTGCATGACTGCTGTTTAAGCCTTCACCATCTTTTATGAAGACACTTGCAGTGGCCATCTAGCAAACGAAGCTCCCGCAGCTACTCCTCCTTGATAGTGACCTTTCAAATTGCTTTTCTAATCATGCTATTCCATCACTTAAAAGACTGTCATCCATCACCATAATCTGCAGAATAAAATCCAAACTACTCAGCCCAATAATTAATTTGAAAAGTACACTCATTGAAAACAAGAGGTTGTAACCACCTTATGGATTGATGCAGTCCCTGGCACACAATCAATGTTCAATTAATATTTTGTAGTGTTGTTATTCATGAACTTGTCCCTTCCCACTTTTCAAATTCTCTCCTGCCTCCATTTGGATCTCAGTAAATTCTCCAACTACACATAACTCCATGTAGTCCCCAAACAAGTCATACCTCAGAACCGTCACACCTTCAGCTCCCTGGCCTTATAATCCTGACCCTTCCAGGAAAACCCTTAAACTCTTCACTGAAAGCTAATCTGAAAACGGATTCCTTATCACCTTGTATCCTAGGAGGGTTTCTAGGAAAGGTTGCCAATCTCCTTCACTTGTTATCACATATTTTGGATGCTCTCACCTGCATCTTTCTCTTTAAGTGGAGCCCTGTATGTGTTTCATGAGCCATTTTAGAATTCTGTGTCTTATCAGGATAGCAGAGAGCCTTATAGTCCACTCCCTTTAAGGTGAAAATACTTCCTTTCATATTTGGGTGTGGATTATGCAATGGTAAATAGACATTTTAAGCCCCTGAGAAAACAGTTCTGCACATTGCCAGCCATCTTTTCACCCATGCAATTAATGGGAAAAGGTGAAGTTAGAAAAAGTTCTTCACTTTCAGGAAATTTAAGTACAAATGTAAACAATTTTTGGTAATCAAAATAGTGGTGCAATTATTAAAAGTATCATGAATGCTCACTGTTCTTCTTACATGTATGTATGTATGTGTTTTAAAGGCATGCACTATTTCATAGTTGTATTCCAAATAACTAAATGTAATCACAGAGACATTCATCACTAGCTTTTCACTGAGTCCCTGAAACTCCTAAGAGTTTTCCACTTAAGTTATTTCATACTCAGAGAAATCCTTTAAAGTATATATAAATGTTACACTCCTTTATCAGAGCAGCTAAGGAATTTGTCTAAGGTCACACAGCTCTCTTGAACTTAGTCCATCTGGCTCCAAGGTCTCAAAGATCATGTAACTTTCATAAGTATAGGAGAGATTATTGTTCTATTTATTATCTTCACCTCACTCACATCATGCTAATGGTAATTTAAAATCTATTTACATTATTCAAGTATCAGGCATGATTTTAACCACTGTGAATTTCTAATACATTTAATAACAGAGCACCAGCATTTTACTGAAAATCATTTCTATTCAGTATAATACGATATATTAATAGCCATGACATCACCAACACAGTATTTTGAAATGAATGGTTCGGGCCCAGAGCAGTAAAAAAGTAGTTCACTTATGCCTGTGTTTGAGGAAGATATTAAAAATATTTTTTAAACTGACAAGTCTGGGTAGTAATTAGGCAGAACAGATGCCTATAGGCATATTTTGATATTCCAGCATTTTATCATTCATTCATTCAATCATTCATTCAGTTGTCTTTATGCTAGCATGTTTTATTTCCCAAATCCATTATGAAAATGCTTCCTATTCTTCAATATTTTCAAATGTGAATTTGTGATTAGATGTACAAAGTGCTCTCTCACCCTCTTTTGAATATTTCTTCTCTTTAGTCACTTGTTTCACACAGAGTTATAATTTCTTATAAACTAAACACAGTATCTCCCCAGCCAGAGAGTAGACAACAAGAGATAGAAGAAAATGTTGTCTATATTTTCTGTCACAAAGACCGTTCTCTTTATTCATTATACTGAAAGACTAAATTAATTCTACTTAACTTAATAAAAAAATAACTATCAATTTGAGGTCACCTGCAAAAGGGTGTTTCATACCTCCTCAATTCTCCCCAAGTTACTTAAGCAATACTGACTTTCTCTCCATTTCTCTTCTAACTTTCACTACACACACACACACACACACACACACACACACACACATATTTAGGACTAGTTTACAACACTATGGAACTGAATTATGGTATTCATTTGACCTTGAACAGTAAACATGTAATCTGTTTCATTTGTCACAAGGGGAAAATGTTCCTTGAGATGTCAAATATGTGGGAAACATTTAACATTCACACATTTATCTATAATGTCAGTTTTTAAAAGTTTTAGACATCTCTAATGTTGACCATTGCTGAAAGTAGCATGGGTGATTATTTTAAATATACAAATATCCCAACAACTTTTATGAATGTAAAAATAATGTATGGTGCCTGAGTTAAAACAATGAGATGAAACAACTGGAAAATTTACAATTTAAATACAAACTTGGATTCAGTCTAACTGAATTTTCAAAAAATATCAGTCCATGAGAGTCTAACATGAATCAAAAATCAAGGCTGGATCTAATAACAACTTTTATCCTGAAAATGTTATTGACACATCTGGACTTCAGAAAATTTACTTTGATGAGCACTGTGAAGACTGCTGGAGGACTTTTATCTTTAAAATATTCTCCAAGGAAATAGAAAATAAGAACTAGAGAATATATTCTCAATTAAAAGCTTTTAACCAAGTAAGCTTAGAAAAAGAGCCCTAGGTTGTAACTCAGAATTTGTTCATATCTTGTATTCAACAAGATAAATAGGTAAGAGAATAAGGCAATTTACTTCATTGAGTCTCATCTTCCTCATCTATAAGATAGGAATACTGACAGTATTCTCACCTTAAAATTTGCTCTTATGATGAAGTAAAATGTTTGAGAAATTTTGTTTGAATTTTAAGATAGTAGACATTAAAGTAGTTGATGCAAATAAGCACTGCAACCATATTCTTTAGACAAAAGAAAACGCATATTCAGACAAAGAATTTTCTTCTTTCAAATATGCATGAGCTGTCTTAACTTATATTAAAATTAAATCATGACAGGATTAATGAAATAACTAAATAATTTAGTGAAATGAAATTTGGTTGAGACAAGAACTGCCCTAGAAAAACTACAAGCATAAGTGGATATGTATATACATGGAAACAACAGTCAGGAAAGAAAAGGTGGGGGTGGGTGGAGGCACCATGGAGCCATGTGCAAATGTTTGTCACAGACAACACTCAAGACCCATTTATTCCATGAAGGTTCCCTCACAGTCTCTAGTCCCATCTCATTGATCTCTTCTCTGAAGGATCAGATCTCTCCTTACACATGCTTTTGCTTGCCATTGCTTGGTTGTGCCTTCCCAAAATATATGGTACCATCTCTTCAAGCCATGGCTACACTTTATGCATGACTCTAGCTCTAATAGAGGATGGGAAACATAGTCCATACCCCGTAGATACTTGTTGATTAATATATCATTATAAACTAACCCATGTCCATTGTTCCAGCTGTGTCTCCACAGAGAAGCAATCAAGAGGAAAAAATGCTTAATTTGTAGAGGGTTCAAATAAGGAAAACTGAGAGGGCTGGGCAGTGATCCGATTGTATAACCTGCTTCTTCCATGTTACCTTGGCTGTGTAAGTCTACAAAAATCATTGTCATTAATCCATCTCCAATTCTCAGAACAGGATCTCAATAGAAGACCAGCACAAGATAGAGCGAGTGGCCAGAAAGTCAGCTCCTCATTTCTGTCAGTGCAAGCAGTGGACAAGCAGAAAGGTTCACCTTTCCCAGAACTTGGAATCTCCCACCTGTAAAACAAAGGTACTATTCAAATGGCTTCCAGAACCCCTTGTCCTACTAAATTCAATAAAAGTAAACATTGAAAGAGGTGGCATACTGGATTCTGACTAGTGATGAAAATGTATTTGAATTATGACAGACAATTGGATTAAGTGGTAAATGGTGGCAGACATTGGTGGAAAACCAAAAATGATTTTGTTTCCAATTGTAGTCACTTTTTCCAAAAACATGACTGTGGGAGGGAATTACATGGTCAGAAAATCACAGACAACTGCTGAGTTCACTCATTACAGGAAAAGAAAACAGAGATCTGGGTGTTTGTAAATTGTACATATATAGTAATAGGCTTCATGAAAAACAAAAATTACATCAAATCACTGTTCAAAGAGAAATCCACCTTCATGGGAAAATACAGCCTGGGTCATTCTCAGAGTTCAGGAAAGGGCAGAATTGAGGTTACATTGGCAAAATCTCTCAGCAATGCATAATTGAGGCTATAAATGAACACTAGATTTGCTTTAACCCTAAGAGCTTCTATGAAGCATAAAAGCTTTTAACTCTCTGTGAATAGTACTTCCCCATAAAAATCTATCTTCCCAAGCTCTACTTCTATAATTTCTGTATCTATAGTTTTGAATTCTTGTTATTTTAAGATACAGTAAAATGTAGTTTCAAAGAAAAAGCTCTTTCAAGCACATCCACATGCTAAGAAAGTTAACTACCATCATATTTTCTCAACAAAAATGCCCCTGAGTATCCATTTATCAATCACAGATTAATCCTTGCTTAGTAGTCCTGTCCCTTGTACTATCAAAACACTATCCATTCAATATCACTGTCCAGATCTTGGAAGCATGCTCTGCCTAATCCTGGCCACATGGCTCATTCAGACTTAGTCTGTACCAAATAATCCCTAAAGTACTTGACTGTGTATTTGGAATTCTATTGTTCTCTAACAATGCCGTAAAAGTTAACAGTAGTTGCTTAAACTAGATTGCTTTTACTTTGAGATTTCAAAAATGAGACTTTGTATATATGCTGTGACTTTGTATATGAATCTATAACAATGCTTAATAAAAATCTATGGTAGCAAAACAAAAATAGAGAAAGAGATGTAACCAAGAAATAATCACTTGACTGTATATTGATGAACATCTAGTAATATATTTTGAGACAGTTGTACAAATAAAGAAATTCTTTCAATAAAAACTGGACCTTGGAGATATAGCATATGATACAGCATTTAAGAGTCAGAATTTCTGGGTTTGAGTTTTAGCTATTCACCTTCTTCCCACTTATGTCATCTGTTTTGTGCCTCATTTTCTATAACATCTCTAAAATAGGAGTGATAGATAAAGTTATTCAGAGGATGAGCTGAAGAGTAATTAAAATGATGTATGGAAAGCACTGCTAGCATAAGCCTACTATGAAGTGAGCATTCCACAAATGCTATCATCATCATCATCATGATCATTCCCATTATCGTCATCACCATCATCATTTTGACTTGGATTAATTTTCTATCCCAACCCCAACATAATTTTCTTGTTCCAGCTTTCTGAAAGTGAGTATCAAGAAAAAAAAACACTGCAGGCAGCTTCCATTAACTGCCCTGCAACTATACCTTAAGTCAAAATACTGTCTACTTCTTTAAGTGTGGAGAGCAATACATGGAAACAAAATTTCAATAAATTATCCAACTAAATATGTTTATAGATCTCCAAGAAGAGGTTTTCTCTTCTTGATTAAAAGTCTGAATGCTGAGAGCTGATAACCCAGGAAATGTAACAGAATGATGCAATTAAACCAAGCCAGTATGAAAGCTGGCAAAACATTTATTAATGGAACTGGTAATGTCACCATTTACAATGCTGTACAACAATAGTGGCCACTGATCTTAGTCATTAGAGCCATATAGGGAAAAAGAAACTTAAAATGACAGAATCCTATTTAATGGGACTCATCAATAAAAGTGAGTTTCAAAGTGTCGTTTAAAAATGTAACTGAAATAAATTAATGTTGACAGTTGCTTCTATAAAATCCATGCAGTCTTATTTGGTTTAAAATAAAAACTCTGACATATGGGCTCAAATATAAAATGAAATTGCCATTAACTGCATTTCCAAGAATGTTCCAATTTGATATTTTCTCGGCCTGGAGTTCATAGACTTTATGTAAATTTATGAGTGTTGCTGCATGTGCATAATTCTGAGTGTATAGATTCCATCAGACTATGACAGGAATGGGTAATCCATAAAAGAAAGTTTCCTATACACACACACACCACAAACACACTTCTTTATTTTAATATTTTTTTATTTTTTTAGAAATAATTTATGTGTATATATATAATATATATATATATATTTCACATCATTATAATCCCCAGGGGTCACCCACCACCTTTCCTCCCTGGCCACTCCAGCTGGTCCTCCCCAATTGTGTACTTTCACTTGGTTGTCCATATATTAATGAAAATATTTGGTTTCTGTCTTTTTCCTTCTGACTTGTTTCTGCCAATATGATTTCTTCTAGGTACACTCATGTTACCATAAAATCATCAAATTTGTCATTTTTAATTGATGCATAATATTCCATTGTGTATCTATACCACATCTTTTTCATCCAGTCATTGTCTTGGGACATTGGGGTTGTTTCCATGTCCTTGCAATTATAAATAGTGCTGCAGTAAACATCCAAGCACAGGTATCCCTTTGTACAAGCATTGAAGTCTCCTTTGGGTAGATTCCCAGAAGAGCAATTGCTGGGTCAAATGGCAGCTCACTTTTCATTAGTTTGAGGGTTCTTCACACAGCTTTCCATAGTGGCTGGACCAGTTTACATTCCCACCAGCAGTGTAAAAGTGTTCCTTTCTCTCCACATCCATGCCAGCACTTGCTGTTGCATGTTTTTTGGATGTGGGCCATTCTTACTAGTATAAGGTAGTATCTCATAGTAGTTTTGATTTGCTTTTCCCTAATTGCTAGTGACATTGAGCAGTTTTTCATGTGCCTGCTGGCCATTTGAATTTCCACTTTAGAGAAGTATCTTTTTAGATTTTCTCCCCATTTTTAACTGAATTTTTTTTGCTTCACTTTTGTTAAGTTGTGTGAGTTCTTTGTGTATACGGTCCTAATAGATGTCTACAGGACACTGCACCCCCAAAGAAAGGAATATACTTTTTTCCTCAAATGCACACAGAACATTCTCAAAAATCGACCACCTGTTAGGACATAAGGCAAACATTAACAAATATACAAAGATTAAAATGGTACCATGTTTCTCCAATCATAAAGGTATCAAACTATAAATCAACGATGAAAGGAAAGCAAGAAGAATGCCTAACACATGGAGATTGAATAACATGCTACTAAATGAGGACTGGGTAATCAAGGAAATTAAAAAAGATTAAAATCTACTTTGAAATGAACAACAAAGAAGACACAACATTCCAAAATGTCTGGGACTCAGCGAAAGCATTTTTAAGAGGAAGGTTCATAGCAATACAGGCTCATATCAAAAAGCAAGGAACTAACTAAAGAAACAACCTAATATCCCAACTAGAAGAATTAGAAAAGGAACAACACAAAAAACCAAAACCCAGCAAAAGACAAGAAATAATATAATAAAAGCAGAAATAAACAATCTAGAAAGCAAAATGACTATCAAGAAAATCAACAAAACCAAAAGTTAGTTCTTCGAAAAAATAAATAAAATTGATAAACCCCTTGCAAACTTCACCAAGAAAAGAAAAGAGAACACTCAAATAAGCAGGATCACAAATGAAAGAGGAGAAATTACAACAGACACATCAGAAATCCAAAAGATAACCAGAGATTACTATGAACACCTATATGCAAAAAAATACAACAACTTGCGTGAGATGGACAGATTCTTGGAAAGACACAACTACCCAAAACTAAACAAAGAAGTAGAGAACTTAAACAAGCCAATGACAAGCAGTGAAATTGAACCAGTCATCAAAACTCTTCCTAAAATCAAAAGCCCTGGACCAGACAGCTTCACAAATGAATTCTGCCAAACATTCAAAGAGGAAACAATGCCTTCATTACCAAAATTTTTCAAAAAAAAATGAGAAAGAAGGAAAACTGCCAAACATATTCTATGAAGCAAACATCATACTCATACCAAAACCAAATAAAGACAGCATGAAGAATACTATAGAACAATTTCCCTAATGAACATGGATGCAAACACTCACACTTCTAAACTCCCTCATAATTTTTTTTCAGATTGCTTGCATTCTTTTTATTTTTGTTTCCTCCCTATAGGCATCAAATCCCCAAAGACATCAGTAAAGTCAGTGCTGTGGAGTATTTTATCTATGTTTTCTTCAAGTATTTTTCAAGTCTTAGATCTAATCCCTTATTTCATTTTGATTTAATCTTTGTGCATGATGTCAGATATTGATCTAACTACATTCCTTTGCATGTGGCCTCCAGTTTTCCCAGCAACCATTTGTTGAGAGATTATCTCCATTGGATACTTTTTCAAAGGTTAAATGGTTGTAATATTGTAGGATTATTCATGGGTTATCAGTTTTATTCTATTGGTCTGCGTGTTTATCTTTTTTAATACTATATTGTTTTGGCTAGTACAACTTTGTAGTATAGTTTGAAGTCTGGGAGCATGAGGCTACCATTCTTATTTGTCAGCAATGCTTTGGCTATTCAGCATCTTTTATTATTTCACATGAATTTAAATAGTGTTTATTCTGTTCTTTGAAGAATTCCATTAAAGCTTAATTGGTATTGCATTGACTCTGTATATCACTTTGGATAATATGCCCATTTTAACAATATCATTTTTTCTAATTCATGAACAGGGTAAATTCCATGGTAATTTTAAACCTAATTTCTAGGTAAGGAAAGAAATCAGAAATTACCAAACAGTTTTCAAAAAATGACAGAATTTTGAAGCATTCTACCTAAAAGTTAGCTATGACACCATGCCTTCTTGTGCAACCTAAGTTCAAATGAGAATTCCAAATCACTGGAGTCATAATACCAAAGAGAGCATAGTGCAGAATTGTAAGTAAGAACTGTGGCAATACGGGAGAGGGAGGCTTAGAAGCCCTGAGCTCAAATGGATGTGAAAACCTCTACAAGTTAAGGTCACTTCACTCCTGTAAATAACAGGAAATTCTTCAGAAATACAAAGAAATGAAAGACCACAAGCTTCTAGTCAGCTACTGTATAGTTGATAGAGTAATTTACAACATCAGAAATAAATTGAGGTGATATGAAAGGTTGACAAAATGTTTACACCTCATCAAAGAAAGAAAGCAGAAAGTGGTGTTTAAATGAAGCCTGTTCCTACTAAAGGAACCATTTCTCCCTCAGTGGAAATGGTGCGAAGTGAGAAGAGACCTAAGCCCAGAGCCAACTGATTTCCACAATTTGCTTTAAAGTGGGCACATAACTTCTTAGGTTTTTGCCTCTAAATCTCAGTGCATTTTCTGCAGGGATACATATGATGAAAAATGTTAAAGTTCAAACTTCCTAAAGACAGCACAATGATAACCTATCATATACTATCTCAAGAAATGTTTGTAATACCCAAGGAAATGCCACTGGTGTACTACTTCACAAATATGGAGGCTATGGAAAACACATTAAGTAATTCATCCCCAAGTTAAGGGGGTGGGGGAGTTGATGGGATGGAAATGAACTCAGAAGACAATTTCCTGAATATACATCCTCAACTGTTAATCAAGACTGCCCCCTATGCCTATCTCCTTTGGAGCTAATTCCAAACACCAAACACAGTGATATTCAAATAGTAAATATTCGATTATCTTTCAAGTGGGTGAGTGTGGATCATACATGGTTTTGTGGCACAATCATTCCAACCCCATACATTTCCTTTTATCTAAAGAGGCATGTCAGAGGGCAATTCCTGTAAGAAAAAAAACTGAATTTCATTACATAAATTTAGGTGTGTTCTCAAGTTTGAATACTCTCAGATTCTACCAATTACTGGTAACTAGTACATTATAAAACCATAGTTTAGAGAATGGAGGCTGGTTGCTCAACCCAGAGCTGGCTACTAGGGAAGGATCCAACAGAGAAATTATAATATTATATGCTGGATCTCTACCAATATCCTTTCCCCTTTATTCCAAGAGTCGCAGAATGCAGAATAGAAGTATACTGTCCACATAGAGTCTGTATTTATAGGGTTTTGTTTTGTTATTCCAGGTGTGGCAACATAACTTATAGTGAGATATGAATAGAGGCAGAGGGTACCTGGTCTCTGTTCTTGAAAGAGAGGCCTAGTTCTTGAAGTCTTGTACATGGCTCCTTGGTACTACTTCATCAGTGCAAGCTATAAGAAACAAATTCAAGCCAAGAAAACAATGCTTTTCAACCTCACTCTCAAACCTTACCAAAAAGACAGAAACTTGAGTCCTCCCTCAAGATTCTCTACATGAGGCCAGGCACGGTGGCTCATGCCTGTAAGTTTCAGTCTATGAAGTGGCCGGGGCTAGGGATCTCGGTTTGAGTCCCTCCTGGGGCCCATAGTGAGACCTAGCTCCAAAAATATAGCTGGGTGTGGTGGCACGCGCCTGTAATTCCAGCTACCTGGGAAGCTGAGGCTGGGGATTGCTTGAGTCTGTGGTTCCCCGGGCAACGAGAGCCTGCGGTTCCACAGGCAAAAACAGTGAGACCTAGTCTCAAAAAAAAAAAAAAAAAAAAAAGATTCTTCACACGCTGGCACTTGAAGAGCTCTTAACTAGGTTTTAAGAGAAATCAAATGAAAAGATTATGTATTTCTTATTAAAATGATCCGTGAAACTGAAATAGGGTCAAAAATGGGCAAAATCCTCTAACCAACAAGCCACAGGTCTGCATCACCCACACACACAGCAGTTGCCAAAGTCACAAAGCAATTTAAACAATGGAGTTTTATTTACAAAAAAATCCAACAGAGAAAACAAAAAGTTCTTAAAACCACAAGAGGCCAGTTATCTTACCCCAGTCACCATTTTCAGTCCCAAAGTTTCCAAAGATACATGTCCAAGATGGTGCCCCTTTGCCCCTCCAAAACTGAGGCTGGCACTCTGCAATGTCCAGTCTTTCTCCGGCATCTTCTCTTCACTTCTCCAGTGTGCCATGCTGCTCTACTTCTCTAAGTCTCTCCAAACTTTTTCAACAGATGCTGATGCAAACTCAGCTTCCCACATACGCACCCTTGTTGTGGCTCCATACACTTCCTTTACCAGACCTGCTTTTGGCAGAGTCTGGCCAAATCCACAGGCCTGCATTCAGCAGCCTCTGGTCACCCCCTGCCTGCCATTCTGGCATCTGACTCCACACCAGTTACATCTCTGCCAGCCACTCTCCCTTCATGTGGCTCCTTGCTACCTCCAGCTCAGTATTCCAGGGGGCTTCCCCTAGCCAGGTCACATGGGCCTGTTCTCTCAGTCCGCCATTCCCATCTCTCTTCCTTTTTTCCTTCTTTTTCTCTCTCTCCTCAATCCTCCCTTTTTATACACCCTCTCTTCCTGGTTCCCATTTTCTCAAACACATGGTCTTTCTCTCAGACTCTGCCCACCAGGGAATTTTGGCACCAATACAATTTTTAACTGCATCGCTACCCTGTATCAAAATAATGCTGCCACCAACCTGACATGTTCACTTAAAACCTTCTATAAGAAAAAAAAAAATCAACATATCTTTCTAAAACCATTGCACCATTATTACTGAATCTCTCTATGAGAATAGCATAGAGACTAACAGAATGGAAATAGTCTACTTGGTGAGTTTATCTTTCAGAGACAGCAATGAAAACCTTTCAGGAAAATATAAAGCCAAGTGCCAGTGAGAATTCAATCCCTTCTGACAGTGCATTTGAAGGACAGTACTATAAGTGTGTATTTGTAGTATAACCACATATCAAGTAGGGTTCCATAGCCCTTTCAGATCTAGTTAAGATTGACTCAGACCTCAGTTTTAAGATCTAACTTTCATGAATACTCATTTCTTTCAGACTTTGTGCTCCTGCATTACTTCAAACTGACTCGGTTTCATCTTACATGGATCCAGATGTGAAGTCCAGTTCCTACCCTGAATGATAATGAAAAGTTACCCTTCTCTGTGGATCCCATAGGTTTAGAAACTTTATCAAAGATATGAAGAAATTCTATACGGTCCCAGTTATCTCTCAGGATCTCCCCCACACTTCTGTCTCACTTCATCAGTTCTCCCCCTAACCTTCCTCTGATGTAACAAAGACAAAGAGGAGAGGACGACATGCAAGGAATAAAATATTAGAATATTAGTGGAGAGAAATTCACTAGCCTAAGGTTAAAAATTATTTTGTATTGCCAGGAAGCAAAGGCATTCCTGCTGCTTTCCCACAATCTATAGCTGTTAGTCTCATTCTCATTGCCCACACCTTAAATCCAAAGCATGTGGCATAACTTACACTAAGCTAATACATGTGCATATGTTATCATTCAATCATGTTTTATTATGCTTCTACTATATGGAGGCACTTTACTAAGACATGAACTTTCAGAAGACATGAATGCTGACCTCAAGGAGCTGGAAGTCTTTTAGGAAACTAGGTCAGAAAATAACAACTCTAAAACACTGTGGCAGTGGCTTTGGCTACATTCTGTATCAGGAGCAGTGGAAGGAGTTGCACCTTGGTACCCTGAGAGGAGTTAGGGAAGCCTTGCTCAAAAACTGTCACAGACTGGCACCTAAGGCAGGGACAATGCTCAGGAGAGCATTCCAAAGCCCACAACCACATGTAGACAAGAGTCAGGATCTCCTCAGGACCAACAGTGATAAGTGTGTATGGTGGAGTGGAAGCAAGAGTTGTACAAGTGGGCAGGGTCAGATTAATAAAGGTGTTTACACACGCCAAGAATTGTTCTTGATCTAGATGCCTATCATTTTTTGAGCTATGGATATCTTTGAAAGTCAGATGTACCTGTGTATATATTTTCAGAGAAATGACTTTATAGGCGCAAAATACATAAGATTACAAAGGAAATTCATTGCATTTTGATACAATTATTGCATTACGATGCAATTCTAGCCTGCTGAAGATTCCAGATTAAGAACACTAGAAGTTGATGAAATACCAGAATGCAGGGAAGGAACATGATTTGACTTTCATTTCAGATAAAGCTCTCCAGAAACTGGATACAGGTGAACTAGAGGGAGATGAGACTAGAAACTGGAGAAGTTGCCTGGCAGCTGTTAAAAGTAGCCCAAGTCAAAAGATCTTGGCAAAATGAAATCACTAATAAAAGCAATAAAAATGATATTTACGACATGGTCCTTCTAAATAGTAGTTCTTGATTCTATAATTTACAGTAACTATGCTAATATTTTGTAAATTTAAATATTTTGTAAAGCCCTTTTCTCTATCCTAAAACAAAATTTAATAATATATCTACACATCTTTCTTATACCTTATGAAAAAAAAAAACTTAAAAAGTAACTTTGTTTAAGGCCACTTAGATTCCAAAATGCCACTACTTTAGCACAACTACATCAGAAGATGAAATGAAGTCATCAACCATGCTCAGAATCACTCATAGGCAGTTTTGCTGGCACTGCCTGTGAGGGTGACCCTCTGAATGCTGACTGACACAAATATGTTGTTACTAACTTAAATTCCTCAATGAGAGTTTCAGGAAACACTGGACAACTCAAATTCCTAAACAAGACAAAAATGTAAACTTTCATCCATTTATGCAAGAATTACCTTCCTGGGAAAGTCAGTTTCCATTAAAACCATGAAGAAATCCATCTTGTTTATAAATACAATTTTAGGTTCTAGGCTCATATTTATCATCGATATGAGTGACTGGGGAAGCATCTGAAACACTCACAAGATGGGGACCAATCTGTTGATGTGCAGCACTGCCCCACAAATTACAAATGTGCAATATGTCAGGTGCTCGTTCATTTCCAACTCTGCACCCCAACAAAGTTGTAGAATACTAAATTAGACAATACTATTCTGTTGAAAGTTATTAATACATAAGGTAGGCATCTTGTATTACGTGTGTGTGTGTATGTGTGTGTATGTTAGAGAAGGAAGAGAGTATGGTATTTAGAATGGTATTTAGAGAGTTAGAAGGTATTAATTTCATATTTCTAAAGAGCAAAAGAATGATAGTGCTATTAAGAGATCCCAGATCTTAAAAACCTCTCTCTTCCATCAATATCCAAATTTGATTTCTACCTGAGGTTTAGAAAAAAAAGACATTTGCTCTATCAGGCTCTCCAACTGTACCAAAGGAGAAGTTACCCTTTGACCCCTGAAGCCATTTACTAATGACCTGCAGCATAAGATTGGATGGCTTTTCTCATTAGTGCATGACTACATTGCAAATGTTATTGCCAGCCAGCCGATTATAAAAGCATAAAGAGAAAGTAATTAGCACAATCATTTTACATAGAGTAAATTTTAGTACAGCCAGTTTGTCAAAGATGCAATTTCATGGGAACACAGCCATGCATTAATGGAGTTATGGGAAACTGTTAATTTGTTATTTGAAATGAAGTCCTTATCTCTGGCCAGTTAGTTCAGTTAGTTAGTGCCTGACGCCAAGGAGGCCAAGGACAGAGATTTGCCTCATCTGTTGTCCAGTTTGACTTTGTAGTGTTGCACAAGTACTGACTGGCACTCCCACCCAACCAGTTCACATGGGAGGCTGCTCATTCCAAGTCAGATACTTTCTGGGGTTCCATGAGCCCAGATGACGCAGGAATCTTACTGGGAGAATTTAAATTTAGAATATACATACAAAAAATAACATAAGGGCTCCTTGTGTTGATGGAACTGTCTATCATTTGGCTGTGTTGGATACATAAACTACCCTTGTGATAAAATTCTATAGCATTAAATTCAGATACATTTGGGCACAAGAGCATACATGTGTGCCATGCATGTGCATACACATGAATATGTACACACACATAAATATATATATATAAATACTCAGAAACTCTAAACAATATTGATGGATTGTAATACTGTACTGAAGTATTTTGCACAACGTTACATTAAGAAGAACCTAATACAAGGTACAAGGGAGATCTATCGTTTCTGAGAACTGCACATCAAATTACAATTATAGCAATAAAGTTTGTCATGAAAAATGCATAGAGATGGTAATAGCTATGTAGAATGAAACATATATTCCCAACATAATTTCCAATTCAGAAAGACTTTTAATGTTTCCTGAACATTATTTTTCAGTGTTCCAGAATAGTTACTTTAAAAAAAAGTTAGATATTAAAATTCACCCTGCCTAATACTATGGATTTGGTTCATAGTATATACACTTAGTCTAACAGATGAGTTAACAGTGAGACATTAGTATTTAGACTTTTGTGCAAAGAAAAATAATAGGACTAGCATTTTCAGCTTCTTTTAAATATCAGCTATCCCTAATACATAATCATATCAAAACCACATCTGTAAATGGAGCTATTTCTCACTAAACAGCTATGAGACTAACACAGAAAACATACTTAATACCATATTTAGTCATAGCATATATTTTCAATCTCTGGTAAATAATTATAGATGAGATTTAGGATCACTTTAGAATGTACAAAATTAAGCGTGCAGAATTCCATTCTTAGAAAACTCTCAGAAGAAAATCAACAATCATAAGTGTAGTGTGGGTTCATTGAAGACCAATTTTGCTACACAAAATTTCCATTCCTTTACCTCTACAGAGAGGGGTGAGTGTTCTCCCCCAAATTCATGTCCACCCAAAATGTGACCTTGTTTGGAAGTAGGAACCAAGCAGTTGTAAGTGTTCATTAAGATGAAGTCATGCAGTACTAGGCTGAGCCCTAAACCAGTGACTGGCAGCCTAATAAGAGGAGCGGATTCACAGGGATGTATGCAGGAAAGAGAGCTGGCAGGTACAGAGACTGAGATGATGTAACTACAAGCCAAAGAATAGCAAAGTGTCAGCAAAGACTAGAAACTAGGAGAGAGACATGAAAATTTCTTAGAGCTTCCACAACCCCTTGATTTTGAGCTTCTGGCCTCCGGAATTATGACAGAACAATTTTATACTGTTTTAGTCATTCCATTTGTGGCAATTTGTTATAGTAACCCAAGAAAAGAATAAAAACCTCCTAGCTCAGATTTCTGTAGTCTCTATTGTCAGGTTAAAAGATTTGAGAAGTCCTGACATATTTTTAATTTAATTACATAAACATGTTCTCCCTTATAATACATGTTAGTGTCTCACAGAATAAATCATGAACATAATAGATAGCTTCAAAGCATATGAATGATCTGAAAAATTTTTAAAACAATGATTCTGATTCAATGACGATAAGGTGGGGCCTAAGAGTCTGCATTTCTAATAAGTCTCGTGTGATGTTGTTACTGAGGCTGCTGGTCCCTAGATTGTACTTGGAACTAGAAGTTTCTATTCTAGCAGGCAGGGGGTCTCCTGTAGAAGAGGAATAATCTCTCCTAATTCAAAGGACAATGACCTAATCATCTGTGGTGACTTGATTTTTATTCCCAGCTCTTTACATCCTTATTATGTAATGGGAATTTTGCAGTGTCTACTACAAGAGGTAAAGAAAATTCTCTCCCTCAATAATAGCAAACTTGTGACTGTCTTTGAACCTTGAATATTCATGGATGATAAATATGCTCCAAGAATATGGTGAATAGTTTCTGCCCCCTCCAAACAGGCTCCAGGAACAAGATATAAAGCAAAGAAACGAATCCTGCCAGAATTCTAGAGGTCAGCCTAATTCAGCCAAGAAAAGACTGAAATAGCCAAAACTTAGACAACCTCTACATTCATGAGAAAGAAAGAAATGTTTAAAGTTATAAGCTACTGAGATTTTGAGGCTGCTAGTTATAAAGCAAAGACAAATACACCATGTTGGTCTTTTATCCATGCACCCATAACTATGGATGCTAATGTTTCTCTAGGAGGCATTAATTGATAGTCAACCATCTACCTAGAATGTGAAAAATATGATTCCTTCTCAGATAATTCACATTTTTGCTTGAGAAAAAAAAGTGCCTTATAAATGAAAGCATTTTACAAATGATAGAACAAATTACAGTGTAAAATCATATAAGACCAAGAGTAATAGACGTTTGGCATAGTCTAAGTAGGATGGAGTTGTCAAAGAAACTATGGATGACTTTGGTTATCCAGGGGATGAGGCTGTCCGCTGGGAATAAAAAGAAGGTTCTAATAGAGTAAAACGCCACAAGCTAACAAAGTATTGATTGTAAAATTCAAACCACCTTTTCAGACCATTATGTGGAAGCTCACATACATTATTATATTGTGGCAGGCCATTTGTGACCATTTGGAGAAAAAGAACATTCTACTTGTACATTATTCACTCCTGGCACAGTAACAATCAGAAGCACAATGAGGAACCGCCAGTGGCCAGCTTTCAGTAGCCATGACAAAGCGAAGGCAGTGAGGCCAATGGGCTGCAGGAGGGAGTCAGTTCACATTATTTGCCCAGTGGAGCTGACAGAGACTGAGAAATATGGGAGCAGGAGAAAAAGTGCTTTGCACCAAATTACTTTTTATTTCTCACTTAATAAAAACTTCCTAGGTTGTCTTCAGTTATCGCAGCTGGGTTTATGATTCATAGATCATAAATGTATGCATAAAACAATTCTTCTGATCATGTGCTTGGGATTAGGGGAACTTTGGAGGGATGTGTGCATCTATGCAGGATGACTAATATCTAGCCCCAGGGATCTGCTCACCTAGAGGACTACAGTAACAGTTCCTAGTAAGCCAGGGAATGTATTCATCAGTCAGTGGCTCCCATAACAAGGATTATGACTGTCTTAAAGATAACTTTATAAATGTTCATCCTTAGACACTCATCTTATAGGTTGGGAAATTGAGGCCCAAAGAAACATGATTTGCCCAAATTAATCAATGTGAATCTAGAACAAGAATCTCAGATGTGGTACTCATGATCATTTTCCCTACCTAGAAGAAGATGTCTCAGAGTGAGAAGGAACCAAATATTTCCTACAGATTCTGACAAGGATCTATGTTATCTGTCCCCATTTGTGTCTCTGCCAGCAGATCTCAGAGGCAGTTCATGCAGAGGCAGAGGAAGCATAACATATACATAAACTGATTCCTGGTCAAAGGGGATTAGAATTCAGTGTAACCAGATCTATATCTTCAAGTTGTCTTCTGATTCCACATTAAGGCAAACATCTTCCCACCACTAGGCCAGAATTATAAGACTCTAGAGAAAATAGATGATAGCCAAAATTACAACACCTAATATTTATTTAACATTTTATATGAATAATTTCATTAAACCTAATTAAAGTGTGTTTTGTGGATGAGGAAACTGAAATATCCTTAAAGATTTTAGTACCTTGTCTAGGATTTTGATGAGCATATCTGGTGGAGTTAGAGTTTGATGGTGAGGTTTTGAATCCAGGACTCTTGTTCATAAGGTCTGTTATATATTGCCCTACCAATGACACAATCTTTGTGCAAATTCCTATTATTTATTCATGCAATGTGACTGTGTTAGGGGGGTTGTGGTGAAATTGGGAAGCTGCAGCCCCCAGTACTGGTGGTGCTGCATTAGAATGGCAGCCATCCTGTGTTCTGGTGGATGAGACTTGGAGAAAGGAAGTTAGGTCTTCTTGTGAGAAAAGAGGATTAAGAGATTAAGGAGGAAACAGAGGAGAAACAAGGTGGAAAGGAGAGAGAAGAGATGGAATGCAGAGAAGGAAGTTGTAGAGAGTTGAGGAGCAAAGAGTCTAGAAGGTCCAGCGCTCCCTCTACTATGTGCTGCAGCAGGGCTCTTCCCTGGCCTGATAAGCCCAGGGAAGCATGTTGGAGAAGCTTGTAACTTGTATAGGCTGACTTGGAAATTCAGTACTAGAGCTCTTGGTTTAACTTTGAAATAGTGAAGCTTGGAAGTCTTCTGGAAAACTGAAGAGAATTTGCTGTGTTGCTATTTTCAGTGTGAGACATCTGAAGTGCTTGCTGTGTTGCTGTATCAAGTGAGTTTTGCTGATTCCAGGCTACTTTAGAGTTGGAGCTGAAAGAATGTCAGAGCTGTGCCTTTTGGAGAAGATTGATGATGCCATCCTGGTTTTCCTTACTTGATTTGGATCCGCTGCTTTTGGAGAAGGATCAACACCACCTTGAGATGACAACATTTGGCTTCTTCCAGCTTGGAGTAGGTGGAGCTGTGCCTTTGATGGAGTGGCAGTGCCATCTTGGTGCCTTTATCTGACTTAAGGTGGGGCAGCTGCCTTTTTGTCAATGCACGTGGCTGAGCAGTCATGTGCATTATGGACTAGAGATGGGACTGGTGGGTAAGATTACCAAAGGGACTCCTTTGGTGACTTTTGTTTCCTTTGCCCTTTTAATGAGTAAATCTGTTTTTACCTCCTCTTAGGTTTTCTGTGGTCTTGCTGTTGCATGCAAAGGCTGGGAAGAACCTGGTGAGTGGCTGGCTTTAAAAGACCAGCTGTTCTCCTTTTCATGTTTTGTTGAGCATCAAATTTTGCCTGTTTTCTCAACTGATTTCAGCTGCAAAATTTATTCATACAAATAGGCCAAATCAATTCCCTTGCCCCACACTTAACCCTCAAAAATAAAAATTACCTTACCTTATGGAATTTTAGATTGTACATATTCTAGCTAAATCTTCTGGAGGAATGGAAGAAAGCACTAAGTCTTATGATGAGCTGCAAAATCAGAATGAAAATTAGTAAAGAGAGATGAAGAATAAAAGACAGTTAAAAAAAAAAAAAAAGCCCAGCAATAACAGCAAGTGGTAAAGAAGCTGCAAGCAGCACTGGGTGTAGAGTGGATTCTGAAAATGAAACTGGGTGAAAAGAAAAAAAATGATTTTTTGACTTAAACTCAAAACACCAGTGCCTGCTTCTCTTTACAAAGCAAGCTCCAAACACTCAATTAGCATCTTCACTGTTCACTATTATTGCTATGCAAAAATCAACTACTAGCTTCTCTCAATTCTCTTCCCCTCACTCAGGTCTAAAAAAGAAAAACTTAAAAACACAGTTTAAACTTTAGACTAGTTTGCCTCAATTTACCCTCTTTGAGACTTCCATGGGTTCTTTCCACCATCCTTAGCCTTCTCACCAAAATCCTAAGCCAAAGCAAGACTCTCAGAGTGCAGACCAATCTATTTCTAACAAAGTGATTTCCTAATTACTCCAAAAGGATACATGTAAGTAAAACTCTAAATTACTTTATTTTTTTTGTTATTATTTTTTTTATTTTTTAATTTTTTT
>PVHY01011123.1:0-49187 GCA_004024945.1 Uropsilus gracilis | reverse complement strand
TGGTCAAGGTGAAACAGGTTTCCTGGAAGGTGGGAAATCAGGATATATAAAGGGTGTGCGAA
This sequence comes from Uropsilus gracilis, assembly GCA_004024945.1. Taxonomy (NCBI): domain Eukaryota; kingdom Metazoa; phylum Chordata; class Mammalia; order Eulipotyphla; family Talpidae; genus Uropsilus; species Uropsilus gracilis. The sequence continues at coordinate 49,125 of PVHY01011123.1, read as the reverse complement.
CAAAGAGAAGGATTTGGAATTGGAATTCAGAGGAAATATGAAGATTGAATAGAGAGATATATTCAATGGAGGAGAGATGGGAATCAGCCATCTTGTAGAGTAAAGATGTGAGCCATGTGAGCTGGCCATGTGGCCACCGGGGGCCTGCAACCCTTAGCTGACCCAGGCTGGCAGCATGTGTGCTGAATGCAGTTAAGGAGTTTGCAGATTTGAACTCCGTGTTGGAGTTTGTTTTTCTGAGTTTGATTTGTGTCTGAAGAGGCTGTGGGAAAGTCAGACCTGAAAAGAAAGTGAACTTTGCTGGTCTGGCACCATGAAGTTCCTGCTACCTGGAAGACAAGGAGAACACAGTGTGGAAGACAAGGAGGAGCACACCAAAGGAGCAGCCAAAGGAACATGCCTTCAAGCAACTGGAGATGAACTCTGATTGGACGTTGGTGAGATGATCAGGACTGAGAGACTGAGGATTTTTGGGCAATCTGGGAAAAGGACTTTGGACAATGCTGAGAAAGGTTTTGGACAATGTTAAAGTAATCGGAGTTTTCCTTACATGTTTCTTGTGTAGTTATTAGGATAATTAGAAAATCACTTTGTTAGAAATAAATTAGTCTGCACTAATAGTCTTGCATTGGTTGGTATTTTGGTTGAGAAGGCTGGGGATGGTGGAAAGAACCCACAAGTGTAGACTTTAAACTAAGTTTTTTTTCTTCTGCAGTTTTTGGAGCTGAAAGCAGAGAGAAAGAGCTGGCTGGCTTTTGCGTATAATGGTAAAGGTGATCAGTGAAAATGCTAATGAAGAATGTGTAGCCTGCTTTGTAGAAAGAAGCAGGCAGATAGGTGTATCCAGTTAAAATTAAAGGTAAAGGTTTTGCTAATGTAACAGTTTGTAGCCTGCTTCGGAGAGAAGCAGGCATAAGTGTATCTGCTTAAGTTAAAGACAATTGCTAATGTGAATGGCTTGTAGCCTGCTTGGTAGAGAAAAGCAGACCTGTATATGTGTTTCAAGTTAAGTTAAAAAGTTCTTTCGTGGTCGCCCACTTTCAGTAGGACTCTTTCAACAGGAAATCTGTAGTGAGAAACTATGATTTCTATTTCCAGAAATGTACCCCAAGGGGAAAACGAGAGATAACAACCAGCTTGTCTTCAGTAATATTAATCTGAACTTTGTCAACAGTAGTGATAAATATATTGGGAATAGATTGGGAATGTCATAAACTTCATAAATTCATAAAACTAAAGTAATAGGAAGTTGTTTAAAATTCTATTGTCACAAAATAACTAGCAGGTGGGTAAATACATTTTTACTAAAGTTTTTATAAGTAGAATGAAACTATCTCTGCATAATCCCCCAATTTCCCTGTGTCTGAAAACAAGTATATATTTAAATGATTATTTTTAGGTCAGGGGTATTAACAGAGAGAGAAGGGTAGGAACTCTAGAGAATGTGGTCACCCAAACCTTTAGTCAACTTAATCTATAGTTTTCCTGTTCATTTGAGTGGAGATTAGTCTGCCTGAGTGGAGAAAAATTTGGATTAGGGGTGGAAGTGCCAGGAAGCAATTAGAAGCCAAAATACTGAAAGCAATTGCTTTTAAACCTGTCTGTCTAAGGCTCATCTGGGGAGTTGGTTAAATGCAGTTTCCTGTCCTCACTTCTAGGAATTACTATATAAGAGAAGCAGCTTAGAAATCTTTATTTTAATATCTCCATGATTGTAATATTATGGGGGCAACCCTGAAGGTACTAGCCCCAGAGGGACGTACACACAAAAGAGAAAACCGCATAAGTTCCACAGAAGCTAAGGGCACTTGGGAGTGACACTGAGGACTAAAAAATGTGTCAATTTGTAACATAGTTTCTTGCTTTACTACCTAAACTGGGGCTAGTTACTGAAATGCTAGAACTGTTAGAACAGTCTGAAAATCTTTTGTGGTATAAACATGAAGGCAAGGCTTTCATTCAAAACATAATTTCCAATGAAAAATGTGTTTTCAGTTTTGAGTAGCTAATTCCCATCTGAACTTTTGGGATTTAACCTTTTCCTATCCTGGCAAGTCTCTGTAGCCTAATATCATTAGTGTCCTGATGAAAATTTGGAAAAATTGTCCCAATCCTTGTGTAACTATTTAGATGCTCTTCAGTTTCTCACATTGATTTTCACTCATTTATCAAAGTAGAAAAATAGGTCTACTTTTGAGAAAAAAGAACAGATATTCATTGCAATACAAGATTATATTTCATACATTAAAAAGCTACATATCTTTCCTACCTCTCCCTCCCCCTCTACCCCTCAAGACCTTTCATCTTTTTGGAGAGGAATAGGGATGAGGTATAGGGAAGGTAGCTTAGAGTTCTGGTCAACTTCTTTAGATTTATCTTTGTATTTGAGATGGTCCTTTAATAGTTTATAAATTTATAATCAATAACTTTAAAGAACAAACTCAGAAATCTCTTTTCAGAGGTATGGAGTAGGAAATGATTAAAACATCTGTCATTGAGTATACATCATATGTTTACAATTTGGATGATAAAAATAAATTGTTTAAGAGAAATTTAGATGTGATTTGGAACCAGGTCTGGAAGGAGTTGTCAGCAGAAGGTAAACTGGGATAGCTGCTGTTTCTATGTTTTTCTGGACTGCACACAAGTGAAGGTGAGAGGAAGGAGCTAAGTTACCACCCCTCCGCTCATTATAAGTCATTTGCAAAATAGATTAACATGAGAGTCAAAATTAAAGGCCCTAACAAATGAGTTGGATGGCCACAACTTGAACTACCATCACACTTTAGTAATAAAACTCTGTTCTAGCCAAATCTTTTGTGCTGAAGAAGTAGAAACATGTTTGTTGTCTCGCTTGCCTACTCCTCCATCTCTGGACAAGGCACTTTAGACATTTCCATCACTTAGGCTTCCTCCAAGCAACAGAATCTGACTGACCAGATTTCAGAATTGCTAAGAAAGTTGAATGAAGAACTTAACTTCTGAAAGGATTGGAATTGGGGTACTTGTGAGCTCTTGGCACCAAGAACTAAAGGGCAGTCAGTGTCTTGCGGGTGGTCATTAGAACCAGACCTGCTATTCCTCAGCCTAGACTGCCCACCCAGGCCACAAGTCATCCCTTGACCTATGCTGGGTGGGAACATTTTTATTGACCATCTGGTGGGAGTGAATGCTTTGCAGAATGGGGAGCTGGTAGTAAACTTAAACATGTGTCTGCTATAGTCCTTTGAGATCCTCTTCAATGCCAGAATTCTATCAGTACTATTCCATTATTAGAAAACTTCTACTTGTAATAGTAAACCAGAATGACCCCAGAGAGCTAGTTATAGATCCTGTTCTAATTTTAAACTTTAATTTTGGAGAACAGCAATGCCATCCTAGAAAGGAAAAAATACATATTGTGGAGTAACAGCAGTGTCTCTTTGTAACTTCACTTTCATGAAGCATCTGTGAGGGTGCACACTTTTTGGTGAACTCATGTTTATATTTTGATTTGGGGTACAGTGTCTTAATTTTCCTGAGTCTCAGTTTTCTCATCTATAAAATATGAATCATTGGGTTTTTCTAGGGTGGTATGGGAATGCTTATTTTAGTGCCCAACCTTAATCAGTGGTAGTTATTATTCTAAAAGGGACATTCCTTTCAAGTGTTAATTATGGAAATCTATATAGTTATGTTTTAATGAATTCATGTTCATATATTCATTTAAACTTGAAGAGAGAGAACAGATAGATATGGTGAACAGATAAATATATGTGAACAACCAAGCCCCCAGGACTAACAAAAGCAATACTGACAAGTCACTTACACTGCAGATTTGTATTCCTGGAACACAAGCCCACGTCATAGGAATTGTGTTCAGGTATGTAGCTGGTATTGATAGGGTGTGCTACCCCCCATTGTATCCTGTTTTAAGATTGCAGATTTCAAGGACAGGTATGCTAAAATGTGAGAATGACCTTAGTTGGAATTTCCCTTCAGGGAGAGACTGGGGGAGAAAGAAGTGAAATGGTCGAGGTGAAACAGGTTTCCTGGAAGGCGGGAAATCAGGATATATAAAGGGTGTGCAAACAAAGAGAGGGGATTTGGATTCTGATTTAGAGGCAATATGGAGATGGGATAGAGAGAGAGGTTCAATGGAGGAGAGAGGGGAATCGGCCATCTTGTAAAGATGTGAGCCATGTGGACATGGCCAGGCCTGGGGGGCCTATAGCCTTTGGCTGGCCCAGGCTGGCAGCAGGTGTGCTGAATGCAGTTAAGGAGTATGCAGATTTGAACTTTGTGTTGGAGTTTGTTTTGCTGAGTTTAACTTATGTCTGCGAGAGGCTGTGCAAGACAGGCCTGAAAAGAAAGTGAACTTGGCTGGGTCCAATACCATGAAGTTCCTGCTACCTGAAGACGACAGGAGAAGGCAGTGTGGAAGACAAGGAGGAGCACGCCAAAGGAGCGCCCCAAAGAAAGAAGTCTTCAAACACTTGGAGAGGAACTCTGACTGGCCGATTTTGGTGAGATGATCAGGACTGAAAGAGTGAGGATTAGTGGGTAATCTGGGGAAAGGACTTTGGACAATGCTGAGAAAGGTTTTGGACAATGTTAAAGTAATCTGAGTCTTACTTACATGTTTCTTTTGTCATTATTAGGATAATTAGAAATCACTTTGTTAGAAATAAATTAGTCTGCACTGATAATCTTGCATTGGTTTGGTATTTTGTTTGAGAAGGCTGGGGATGGTGGAAAGAACCCACAAGAGTGTAGAGCTTAAACTGTGTCTTTAAGTTTTTCTTTTTAGGTCTGAAAAAGGGAAAGGGGAGAGAAGCTGGTAGCTGATGTTTGCATATCAATGGTAAAGGTACAGTGTAAATGCTAATTAACTGTTTGCAGTTAAAGTTAAAGGTAAATTGCTATTGAACTGTTTGGAGCCTGCTTCTGAGTGAGAGAAGCAGGCTGGTAGGTGTTTACAGTCAGGCCTGTATGTGTTTTAAGTCAGAAAGTCTTCTATATACCCTGTTTCAGTATTTATATTTTAGAGTCACTGGAGCAATACTCTAGAAATATGATTATCAATGTTCACTCTGAAAATTTACCCTGACTTTTTCTGAAAAGGTTTCTTCCTTGCTGACTTCCATATACTGGAATTAATACCATTTTTCTATAGACTTCTGATATGTGATCAAAATAGGTATATCCTCCATTTTTTTGGCAAACCAGGTCGGTTGCTATGACTCTGGTTTATCAACATGATGACTAAAGTACAAATGAGTTTCAGGGCAAGCAGTGTGTACTGAGAATTATGAAACCACATGCTTGGAGAGGGAAGTAACTCACTAAAGGAGGATTTTAAAACAAAGAGGGGCTGACGTCTGGAGAGAGAAACTCCACTCCCTTTGTTCATCACAAGCACCTTATTAGGAATGGGAAATGGAAAAAGGAATTGCTTCTAATGCAGATTTACAAATTATCCTGGTGTGACCAGAATTGTGTCTGCAAGGGAATGATCCTTGCCCCTCTGTTGAACACACTTCCTTCCTTTGGGGTGTGTGTTGGAAAGTTAACCCTTCCCTCCCAGAAACAAATGTGCATTCAGAACTCAGTGCCAGCTGTTTAGAATTTCCTCATTTGATTATTCCTTAAGTCAATGAAATGGAAGCAGTTGCTGTTTACCTCTTGGCTTTTTTATTCATCACCAGGTTATCCAGTTTTGTTCTCAGAAGGGGGATTCCACACTTTAAGATGATACTTGGGGAGACATGTAAATACCTGAAAAATGAAGACCAAGTGGAAATCAATATGAAATGAGAGCTCTTTTCTGTGAGTCAAAGGCTGAGTCTCAGCAGCTTGGTGAACTTCACCACACACTTGGCAAAATCCCATGCTCAGCTGGAGGAGATTTCAATCAGCAAGCTTATCTGTGCCTCACAGAACTGTGTCCAGATTTGTCACCCGGCCATATTTGAGGGAACAGGCAATTTGTTGGAGTCATTTCGGATGCAGGAAATCCTGTGTTTACTACCTAGGAAATACTACATAAAGATTTGGAATTTTTCCCCCTTGTAATGCTCTTTCAAATTGAAATTTGGCAATGAAGCTACTGCTGACAAGAAGGTCACTAAGGAAATGACACCACAGTGGTAGATGATCGTATATAGTTGTCCTCACTTTTCAGTTTCTCTTTGTTTCTCAGAGCTGGTTGGTGGAATTGCCTCCTTCTGGGAGTCCAGTCTATTGAGACTTGCAGGACAGTGCCATCTCTCTGAAAATGTCTAGATGGATGTGAGGGGACAACCTTGACAATACTGTAAAATTGTTGAAGGATATTGCACAAGATTGAATTTTTATAAATTCACAGAAGTTTGGAGATGTGGTGGACAGGTAGGTAGTCTTGAATTTTCAACAACCAAGCCCACACAGGGCTAGCAAAATGAATGGTGATAGTTCAGTGAAACCACAGATTTATGTTCCCAGAACAAAAGCCCATATTGTAGGGATCATGTCCAGGTATGTAACTGCTATTTATATTTATATATAGCAGCCACTGGGTAGTTCTAGAAATAATATTACTCTAGAAATAATATTATGTTATCAATGTTCACTCTGAAGATTCACCCTGACTTTTTCTGAAAAGGTATCCTTTATAAAGATGTTGGGGGATAATACATAAAAGGGGTAGTAAGTCTCTAGGTTTCAGTTAATGAAATCAAATCAACTAAATGAAATAAAGTAGATCCTTTCTGAATTCATCGGCTTATGCAACAATGTGTACATTTATAACTATAGAGCTTCTTCTGGTGAAAATGTCAGGGCAAAATCTGATGGACATGACAAGGATGTAGGAAGTATATCTAAAGAAGATATCAATATGAATGGAGTTAGAAGGAATCATGCTAACAGAAATAAGCCAGAAAGAAAAAGAAATACTGGGTAGTCTCACTTATATGACAGATAAAGGGAAAACACACAATCAAACAGACAAGTAAAATTTAAAACTAACTTTCAGCAAAATTGAAGCATAGAGTGTGAGGGGGGAGGGGAGAACTGGGGGTGGGAAGGGCAGAAAAAGACTAAGATGATGCTTCATGGGTGATAAGATGATGGGAGAACCTCGGGGTAGATAACAATGTAAAATAAAATAAATAATAAATAAATAAATAAAGAAGATATCAATAAAAATTAATAACGCTCCTAGAAGAAGGGCAAACTGATGCTGAACATCTCTAGAATATAATCAGCACTGTCTAAGATTTAAAGGTATTAGATTTTCAAGTTCCACTGGCAAGAATATCTAGAGTTGGCAAGGGTTCCTCCTATAAACTAACTGATGTGTGATACATCCCTTTAGACTATTTTGTTTCCTTTTGTTGTTTGCTCATATTTAAATTAAACTTTTAGTTCATTTTTAGCCATTTCTCTTTTGAAGAAGTGGAGGGGTCAACAGACATACATTTGCCTCCAAGTACCCTTTGGATTGTGTTCTCTCTTTATAAAAGTTATATCTTCATAAGTAATGATGCTTTCAGTCAGGCATGGTGACATGTGCCTGTAAGCGGCAGCCTAGGAAGCCATGGTGGGGACCAGGGATCACCATTAGAGTCCCGCTTGGGGGAATATAGCAAGACCTAGTTCCAAAAAAATAGCTGGGCGTGGTGGTGCGTGCCTGTAATCCCAGCTACCTGTGAAACTGAGGCTGGGGATTGCTTGAGTCCATGATACCCTGGGTAATGTGAGCCTGGGTTCCACGGGCAAAAATAGTGAGACCTAGTCTCAAAAAAAAAAAAGTAATGATGCTTTCATTACTCTTTAAACTGGATTTACCAGATGCAAATAAAAATATAAGATCCCCAATAAAATTTTAATTTAGTATAAACAACTGATTCATTTTTAGTATAAGTATATCCCCAATATTGCATGGGACTTATAGATATAGCTGATAAACTTTGTCCCAGTATTTCTTGGAAGATTTCTCTCCAAAATTATTACATTATTTTCTGCTTAAATTTTTATTTTTAGATTCTATGTGTGTATAGGTGTATATATGTATATATATAAGTGTGTATGTGTATATATATAAGTATATATATGTGTGTGTGTGTGTATATATATATATATATATATATATATATATATATATATATATACACACACACACACACACATGGCTCAATTTTAGGAAAGCAACCATAGGTAAGAGGGTCTCAACAGGGGCGAGATCTACCCCCCAGGAGACTTTTGTCAGTGCTTGGAGATAATTTTTTATCACAGTTTAGAGAGATGTGCTAGTGGTCATAGGACAGAGATGCTGATAGATGCCCCTGCAATGCATAGGAGAGCCCCATGGCAAAGAATTATTTGGCACAAAATGAAGTACTGTTGAGAAACACTGTCATCAAATTTAACAAGAGGTATTCATGTTTTTCAAATATATCTTTGCTTAAAATATGTCTATTAAAGCAACCTCATCAATATGTTTTCTTGTTTGATCTAGTAAAAATGAGAGTGGTCTAATGAAGCAATTTATTCAGTTTAACAATATTTGCTTAGATCCTCCAGTAAGTCAGAACTTGTTCTAGTTGCTGGGAATCCTCAGCAAATAAAATAAATACCTCTTACTCATGCTTTTATTTAATGGGGATAGTCTGATCAGGAGACATAATATGCAAAGGGCATGCAAAATATGTAAGTGTGATGAAGAAAAACAGCCTAGAATAGGGATGGATGTGGGTTGGACAGGGGTTGAAATTGTACCCTGAATGGCAAGTAAGTTGTGATGTGACATCTGAGGGAAGTGTGTTTGGATGAAGAAAACAGAAGTACAGAGGCTCTAGTGTGGGTTGGTGCAGGTATGTTCGAGGAAGAGGAAGTCAGCACCACTGGCACGGAGGGAAGAAGAGGGAAAGTAGTGGTGACAGGGTCATAGGGGTGACATTGCTGGGCTGCTGTCCAGCTTATTGAGGGCTGTCATATTTGCTACTGAAGGAGGTAGGACATTGAAGCAGAGGAATGTGATGCTGCATACATTTTGAAATCATCAATTCATTTCTGCTCTGTGGAGAATAGATTATGGGAGAGAAGGGCCGAAGCAAAAAGACTAGTTAGAGGGCCATTGCTGTCATCCAGAAGAGAGATGACAGTGTTTATCAGGGTGCTAAGAGTGGAGTTTTGAAAACTCACTGAATTTATCAGCACACTTAAACACTGTTGGTGGAAATGCAACATGGCACAGAACCTATGAGTGGGATTTAGCAATGTGACCTGTGACTCTATGCTTGGATCCAGTGACCCCACTTTTAGGAATGTATACTAGGAAAAAACTTCAAGAATAACAGAAATACATGTTTATTTTTTGCAATGCTAAATGTAATTGGAAAACACTAGAAATTGGTTGAATAAACTATACGACTTGCAAATAATGGAATACTATGCAGTTGTGAAAGGGGGGAAAGGGGGGGAGGGCTATTTAAAAGAGAAGTAATAGGCCTGAAATGGAGTTGTTTATGCTAACCCCTACCTTCTTGTCATACCCAATTTTACTGCAGTATCAGTCTCTCCCAAAATGGGATTTTAAACCAATCAATCTGTTTAGCACTGATCAGCACTAGTAAGGTCATCTTGTCCTACTCTCTTTCTAACTATAAAAGTCTACCATTTCGTACAACCACTGGAGGCACCTTTCTGCTAGATTCCGGATGCTTCCAAATTCCTGAACTGTTAAATAAAGCCACTTAGATCTCTGAATTTATTCAAAAGGATTTTGTTTTTTAACACTTTGTATATCGGTATGAATTGATTTAGGATATTTAGCAGGTATTAAGTAGAAAATACTGCAAATGGAATGTACGTAGTTGAAACATTTTGTGTGAGGAAGAAGGAAAGAGAAGTAAACACACACAGGTTTATCATGACAAGAGAATAAAGCAGAGACATATTTGGATATCTATATAATAGTAAGAGTCGGGAGGTTAGGGTTGAAAGTGTTACTGTAGAGGAAGGCACTTCTCTAAATATACCTTTGCATATGGTATGGACTTTGAAAGCACATTAGTCCACTTACTAAAAAAATATAATTAAACCAGTATCAATGGAAAAAGGATGAAACCTAACTAAAACCTAAGGAATAGAGCAACAGAAGAAACTAAGTGAAATTATTCCTATGGATTATATTGAAGGGGATTTAAAAAGGACCAATTCATGTAAGTTATGAACACAATTTTTGATTATTTTTAATCTGGCACGAAATGAGATGTTGGAAGGCAAGTAAAATGAAAAGTAGCAATTCTGCACTCCCTGTGGAGAAAGTTGTCTGTAGTGCTAGGTAAGAAACAATTTTGAAATGCTTCAATGTGGCTTCAACTTGGGGTTTCACTGTGGAAAACTGGACATTCAAATACAGAAGGGGGAAGGCAAGGGAGGAATCTGTGGAGTTGGATCCAAACCTGAGGTACTGATGTGAAATCATTTCTACAGCACATGTATGTCTGTGCCTGAACACAGACATGTATGTCTGTGTACGTGCTTGTGTGTCACATGTATGTGTACACATATTTTCTCACTCTGCCTATGTAAAGGGTGAAGAAGAAAAATTATGTTCTGTCTCCAACATTATTCCTCACTGGACTTGACAGTATAGGCACATAACAAATTCAGGAACTTTTGTTATAGCAGAAAGTTAGGAAATGTTTTTAAAACGGATCATAAGATAGGAACAGAGGAACAAATCTGAGAGATTTCCCTGAGTGCATAAAAATAAAGAAGTGTATAGATTATAAGCTACTGGGAAAAACAGGAATTTGGGCACCCACATTGATCATCTATACTCCTCTGAATAAATTGCTCGTCAGTTGGTAAATGTGGAGAGTGTTGCAACCATTAGAGCAAGAACTGCTTCAACCAAGACTCATTAATGGATGCTGAATTTAGGGGAAATAATCAGATAACTTTTAGTGATGGGAGAACAAAACCCAATGATTACACAGAGAAGATATTTGGTGACACGGTGAGTGATCAAAATGTACTTCAGCCCCAATGGACAAGTGCCATGGATCTTCTAGATGGGCCTCCCTCTCTCTATGTTGTTTCCCAATTGAAAATGTGGCTGATAAACATAGCCATTGGAAGGGTTTTTCCAACCCTGTTGGTAAACTGATTGCAGAGATGCTGGATCTCCTGGAGACCATAAATTTCAGAGGTGGGTCTGTGGCTTTCTGCAATGGGAAGTCTTAAAACTGCTCTGCTGAGCTTCCAGAAGAGGAAGGGAAGGTGTTTAGGAAACTTGCCTTGACTGCTGCTCACAACTGAGGTCAACAAAGGTGAAACTCAGAGTCCTTAAGATTTAGGGTGGTGCTTACGTAAAGATGGGAGGAAGAGAACCTGGGAGCAGTCTTTATAGGGAGTGCTTAAATGACAACAGGCAGCGGAGCCAGGATTGCTCAGTGTCACCTCAGTCATGTGCTAGTGAGACTGTCAATATTGTTTGTCCCAGAAGCATAGTTTCTCCAAATCATATGGTTGAGGCACCTCCCCCCTCATATTCATCTTTGAGCATCCTTCCCCCCCAGTGTGGCAGGCCCTCTAAACCCCACTTCTAGCAGAGTCCCAGCAGACATGGAAAGGCCAAGCACCCCATGTGAACGTACCTGTCATAAAAACATCATCAACCACAAAATAGCTGTGGCCTTGTGAGGTTAAGTATCTCTTTCAGTGCCATAGAGGAGGACAGCCATCTGCAAAAGGTTTTTAAGAGACCTGCTAATGGCTATCAGCCTGTAAGTTGCTAATGCCAGCAGCCTCAAAATCCCAAAGGCTAATTATCTGAATTGACTAAGCAGGACTTGCTCAATTGCTCACAAAAAACCTTTGCTTTATTTTGTTGTCCCCCCCACCCCGCCCCATGCCCCTGCCCCACCCCTCCAGGGATAGAATAAACAGGTCATCTTGACCAGAATCTTTAGAGATCAGACTAAAGTCTCAAAAGGTGGTGTTCTGAATGGAACTCCAAGGAAAAGTAGTAAGAAGTCACCTTACTGGGCATTTTGTAAGAGATCCATCCTCCATGAATAAATTGGCAAAGTCAAAAGGCAGGAAAAGCTACCCAAGGAAATTTAAGTGAGAGATATGTATGCAACAGCAAGGCAACCAGATCTGATGGGGGGAATGGGGGGGGTGGGGAGGGGCTACCTGTACTTTCCTGTTTTTAAGCAGTTAATAGCCAGCTCCTTCCCCAGCTCCCTGCTCCACATGCCTGCCTTCCTGAGTCATGCCTCAGTTCAATAATCATCTCCTTCCTAGCACCCTTTTCCTTCCCAGAAAACACCCCAAACCAGATCCAAATTTGGACAAGTTCCTCTACTTTGGAGGTTGGATGCGGGGGGTGGGGGGGGTAGGGCATAGGGATGAGGACAACCACAAGAGATGCTCACCAGTGCAGGGGGCTGCGATGATTTCTTTACTGTAGAAATCTCCCCACGTAGCCATAATGGCCATAATAAAATGGAGACCAGTATAGACCAGTTTGTTTCCTTTCTTCTTCTCTGGGTGAAAAAACCAACAAGGCAGCAGAGAACCAGTGCTGTATTTAAATGACAGAAAGATTACACTTAGGAACTTCTCTCTTTCCCATGAAAAACAGACACATATAGAGGTTTGATAAAATCAAGAACCTCCTTTGTCCAAAGCCCCTAGTGTGCAATCCCCTGCTTGTGTTGTTGGATGCCATGGATACACGTGTGGCTGTAGCACACAATAGTGGGTTGGCAAGGAAACCAAAGGTTAGAGCTGATGTTTTCCCCCACATGATGATGAAAAACATTTCTGTTTGGTCTTTGCTGTGGAAAATACCAAAACCCTTATAAACAAGGAACTCCTTCCTTCAGGAGTTCCAAACGTCCTCCAAGATAAAGTTTATAGGTTTTGAGTCATCCCTTAGAGACTCAACAGGGTTTTAGACTTTAGTAGAGTTAAAATTCATAATGGAGACAGCGATAGAGAATTAAATCAATCTACAAAGCATACAGAGAAAAAGAATGCCTCATGCATAAAAAATTGGTCTCTAGATAACAGCAAGAAGCCCCAGAACCCCAGCTTAACTCTCTACACACAGTTCAGTGGATTTTGAAACCAGTATTAATGGAGTGAATGGCATCAAGTAGCTGATCAACCCTGGGAGTGCTTAACCTTTCTCCTTGATAGAAACAGAGGTTATTAAAGAAAAAAAACAAAACTCTCCCTTCCAGACTTCAGTCACTCTAATTGCAGGTCCACACTAGATTAATAAAGTTATGCTTTTCCTTCACATAAACCCATGATAGTTTATAGAAGAGGTAAAGTCCTGGGATCAAATATCTTCATTCCCTGGTAAAAGTACATTCCCCCGTGATATTTTTTTGGAGGAACCTAACACATAAACGTACATAAGTTAAAGGTTCAAGTTTTTTTTCTATTCCCATCAATACGCAAAGGGCCACCAAGATCTAGGTTATTCTGTATCGAGCTCCACCCTCAAATGTGACAGCAGTCCACTGGGTTGTGGGATATAAAGTTGTCTAATGTGTAAGAGCGTCTCTGCTGTCAGAATGTCAGCTTCCGAGAACAAGCAGCCTTTGGATAGCTCGCAGCATTAAGCGGCCTAATGACAAACGAGAGGGTCAGTAATTACAAGGACATCATAAATCCATCCCAGAGGTCAGGTTTAATATCTGACATGCCTGGGTGGGTTCTGTCAACCATGTCACAGTCTTTCAGTTTGACTTCAAATTGGGTAGGGGATGGTTAGGCAGCTGCATTAGGTCAAGGGTATTTTTAATACTTTTATGACACTTCTTATAGCCACAAGTATGTTTTTTTAAAAACAGATGCTTCAAAATCAAAGAGGTTTTGATTTTAGAAACTAGAACCTTGCTACACTTCCTGTTGAATAATTTTGCCAATAGTCCTACCACACACCTACATAACAGACAAAAGTGTTACATGAAAAGGTCATAGGAAGAGGTGGTATAGCATATAGAAAGAGGCAGTCTGTGGAAGTGATGAATGCTGTCACGGAAAATCATAGGCCCTCTTGGTCAAGTAAGTACACGTTAAAAAAAAATAGGTCTAGAGATTTGATTTAGTAAACAACTTGCAATATTTAAGTTTAATGATGGGAAGTGCACAGAAGTTTAATAATGCTGTTTTAATAACTCATGGAAAGAAGCACAAACGCCTAATGAATTCATCTCTTTATTGCATATTGCTATTTAAAAAAATGTACAGTCTTCTAACACATAACATTTTTTTCTTCTTGGTACTGTAACGACAGTCTTGCACCTAAAGACTAAGTGGTTCCAACTACTAAGCTAATGAGAAACAAGACATATAATTAAGTTTACAAATTATGTTTTTTTCTTTTTGGCATTAATTTAAAAAACAAACAAAAAAATTTCAAAATACACACCCAAGAGAGAAAAGTGGCTACTTACACCAGCACCAATCTAAAAAGTAGGTTTTCTTTAACAATGGCACATGGAATTACCTGCACACAGCTTCTGGGGAAAGAAACCAAAAAGTGGAAATGGCAAAGAAGGCCTACCAGGAGGGCCATGTCAGAATGAGGATGCTTACAAAGGGCAAGAGGGGCACACTAAACAAGCTTGCTCCTTTATGTGCCTCTCCATCTGTTTGTCCATTCCTTGAACTGGAAAATAAAGCCACTTTCAAAATAGTTCCAAAATTGAGCCAGATCAAATTTCTCCTATCATCAACAGAAAAGAACATACATAGAGGCACTTATAGTTAAGTAAGGAATAGACAAAACCACTAGCATATCCCACTCCTCATCTCTAAGACTTTTTTGAGTAAAGTCTCTATCTGCACCTTTAAGGTGGTGGATCTGCAGACCTGGGTGACTAGGGGCAGGGGAACACAGCCTCTGCGGTGTGATTATGACCTTCGTTTGCTATCGTCATTTACTTCCACATACTGTGTAGAAAGTCACTAAGTTTGCAATGAGGGGAAAAATGTAAAACCACTGCTCTTGACAACTCTTAGAGCACTACTTCACAGCTTCCACATAGCACAGAGACCTGGCCACCTGTGCTAAGCATTATAGTTTATACAAATTATTTTTAAACAGCACAATTCCTGTACAGCGCACACATTGGTAATCTGTTCACCCCTTAATATCCCCGCTAAAATGCAAATTTCATGGGGGGAAGGGATTCTGTCTTGTTTACCACTGTAGACCTACTATGCCTGGCACATAGCAGGTGCCAAATAAATACTTGTTAATTGACTGATAAACTCAATTTCATGTGTAAATAATGTTCTAGTGCAACAGGACAAACTACTCTCTCCACAGGTAACCCGACCACAATAGCATTAATGAACAGAAAAGAGAGAAACTCAGTTCTCCTCCCCCACTACAAATAAATAAAGCAAAAAAAAAAAAAAAATGTAACAGTCCTCTTCATTTAGTATATAATTTAAGGATATTAAAAGTTGGTAGGTTAATGGTAAGCATTTATATCTTATTTTCTAATGTTCATTGTTTTTATTCATTTCTCCCTGAGAGTTTCATCTTTTGGACTGAAATTTTTACAGGTAGCTTTACTGACACACAATTTAAAATTACAACATATAAACAGCAAACCACTTCAAACATAGAGATAAATAGATCTTGGCATCTCTGTTGGTAGTGTTATTTTGTGCATCCACTAAGTGTTCTTTAGCCCAGACCTATATTTACAGAAGATGCAGTTTGTCCTACAAAACAGAAAGTACAAAATACAAAAAAAAAAAAAAGGCACCCATAAAACAAATTTTGTATTAATAATGTGTATCCCATCAGATAACATCAGATAATTCCTTCTTTTAGGTCTTTGGTGGGAAATTTTATTTTTAAAGTTTATACATCTATATTGTTAGAAGAACAAACACATTCTGGCAATCTTGTTCTTTAACAAGAGCATGAAATGCATTTAGATAGTGCTCTTTCCAAAAGCAATGAAAAGAAATCATCAAGACGACTGACTTGGCTGAGAACTCGATGAAATTAGGGGGAGGGGGAAAACTTATGTCCAAGTTTTAAATATAGAAAAGAGTTCTGATGAACATTCTACATAATGCGGATTGTGTGCAAGATGTTCTCAATAAACACTTATAGACTGCATCCCCATACCAATGTCAGAAATGCTAAGCTGGGTTTCTATCAATTATTGATATCTACTATTAAAAACCACTTTAAATCTATATTTTTCCAACACTAGTTTTATCAATGAAAATAATTTCAAAGTATAGTAAGCTTGGAAACCATAAAATATTTCTCAAGCTTTTTTTTTTTTTTTTTTTGCTTTTGTTTTTCTTTCAATCTAGGGAATGTCTGTGTCATCTCTGTCAGGAGATAGTATTGTGCTTCTGAACAGTCATGGTGTTCAGGGGAGAAGAGGAGCCACACTCAATATGAATGCATACACAAAGGGCCTCCAAGCTCATGAAACATAGATTTTTTTTTTCTTGAATCATACATATAGGTCTCTGGACAACATTCAGACTTCTATATACATTTTAATATATATATATACACATACATTTACAAACACACATTCACACATTCACACACAGATGAAAGAAGAAATTGCCACTGTTCGAATTGCAAGGCAGTGTAATGAAAAGTTCTAGTCACTTCAAAGGGCTGCTAATGAGCTTTCTAAAAAAGTATTCAAGGAAGATTAGAAATTCAGTTTTGTAACGGGTCTCTCTCGGCTGCTGTCCGTCATCTGGTTGGTAATGCGCTTGCGGTTCCTTTTCAGTTTAGAGAGGTCTTTATCAAACACTTCTCCTGAACGTAAAGCTGAAACCAGGTCGTCAAACTCCCCACCTTCTTCACTGTTTTCTTTTGCTTTCCTCATTTTACGTTCCCTTTCACGCTGTTCTTTGAGCTGCAAATAACAAGCAATGATGTTTCAAAATGTTTTGTCTTCAGTAGAGATGAAATCTGTGAATTATAGCCACAATTTGGTCCTACCACCCAAGTCCACTGCTGGCTGTTCACTCCTTTGAGTCACAAGAGAGGGGTGACCAGGACAGGAGGACTCACTGCATAAGCATTGGATAATGAAGACAAATGACCACTTTTTGTGACTGGACTCACAATGATTTTTCTAGGTAAACCTCGATTTCAGAAAAGAGGAAATGAGGCACTTTGCATTTCTATTACACAACAAATAAGTTATTGCCCCGCCCCACTGGTTTCTTTTATGGTAGAGGAAGTTTAAGTAAATGGTCATCAAAACACTCTCCTTACATCAAAGGGTTAGTCTCTACCCACTGTGGATGCCTGGAAACTTTCACACAAGAGTTAATATTAAAAGTCAAATAACACACGTTATGTTATAGAAAATTTAGATAATCCAGACAAGCAAAAAGGGGGGAAGTCATCCAAATTCTACTGCCAAGAGATAACTGTTGTGAAACTTTGGGGGATACATCCCCAAACAATTAATTTTTATATTAACACTTTGTTTTTGAAAAACGACTTCCTGTAGAAAACATTTTATAAACTTTCTTGCAGCATTAAATATTCCTTGTAGATGTGACTTTTAAGGACTTTATAACTGTTTCTACTCTGTGGCTATTACACCATTTACAGCTGTGCCCTGTTGATAAACATTGAGGCTGTTACCAAGTTGGGGTTTAGTATACAGATCTCTGTTCTCATTTATGATTATTTCTTTAGAATAACTTCTCAGAAATGGAATTCCAGATCAAAGGATGTGGATATATTTTTTCAGACTCTGGATAGTGATGGTCAAATTGCTCAGAAGAAACTGTATACCCATTTCAACTCCTAGGGGTAAGCCAGAGAGTACTCTGGTGGCCAGCAAATCAGGCTGCATGTTGTTTGAAAAACCAAGGGGTTACAGCACTTTGCAGCAACAGAACTTCCGGGAGGTGAATAGCCTGATTATTCATCCTCTTACCTGAGCTTCCATGCGGGCTCGGCGTTCTTCCTCCTCCTTCCTCTTTCTCATGTTTTCATTCTCTTGTTTGGCTTCTGACACAGCTTGAAGAAACTGATCAAAAATGCCAAAGAACTCATCTGGCTGTATTTTGCCAGCCTCTTCCCCAAAGTGTTTCACTGCTTTAGTGAACTGGAAAAAAGGTTTTCAGAAATTCAGTTCAATTCCATAATTATATAGAAATCACTTTAGAAGGACTAAAGCTCAAACTGAAACAAGTATAACTTGCTAGGTGTCTGTGACCCTGTATTTGTTTGGCGACTGAACATGTCTATCAACCGTTCCTTAAGGTAAAGCGTTGAAGACTCCTCAACTTCTGAAACCATCGATTCAGCTTAACATCTGATTATTTCCTGTGACTTTTTTAACTAACTAAACAGTAGTAAAAACAAAAAAGCAAAATACTGTAGGGCAGAACACTCAAGACATAAAACTAATAGCAAACTCAGCAGGGACAGGGAAACTTGTACTTTCAACTTTTCTTTGAAGTAGTTTAATATCATTTACTGGTGCCATATGGTTAATATCAAAAAGCAAATGGGATCCAGTGCTTCTTAGCTGTTTTTCTAATCATAAGCAATGCTAGCATTGTTATGAATCAGAAAACATTAACTGATTATGGAATTATTAATGCAACCTCAAATTCATGATTGACAATATCATTTTACTTCAGATCCTTCAGTTTAGAACCCCTTTAATGCAAACCTCTGGAAACAGAGAAAAAGTAAAGTATTAAGGCAGAATTTAAAAAGATCAAATATAATGTTAAATACCAGGAAAATTGCTTGTTAGGATATTTCCTTCTGTGTGGATCTATTGCTCTCACTCCATGTTACTAAGGATGGTGTTTCCAGTTTTGAGTCAAATGGGTTATTATTCCCTCTGCCTGACAAATTAAAAATTATGCAGTCCCCATCCCAACCCAATAGTTCCTAATTGCTATTATTTTTCTTGCGTTATTTATTTTTTCTATATCGTTAGGATTTTCTCATGTTTCAGTAATACTGGTCTATCTGAAGGCAATGCTTCCAATAGTTATTCTTAAATCAATTTTCTTGATTATACTATATGTGTATTTTATAATAACTTAAAATTATTATTTCCTGGCTCTAAGTTTATAGTAAAAATGTTCTTTTTTCATCTTGCCCTTCACTAAAGAGTTGTTCTCAGTGTTTTTACTTATTTGGAAATCTTCTATCAGAAACCAGAACTCTGTAGGGAGCAACACAGCATTCTTTACACGCTACATATGGAGTTCTCACTGCTGAATGGTTTCATCAGCTAATTCCTAAAAGTTCTGGTATGAACAACAGAGCCATAGACAGTTCTTAACTGAGTTTCAAAAACATTAAAGTTCATGCACTTCAAACCATTCTGAATGATGTTTTTATCTAGGAATTCTAATGATGATGAAGTCATATATATTTTAGTCTTAGAAATCTGAAGAAAACAAATCTCAGCCTAAAATTCCCACACTACAAAAAAAAAAAGGTTTTGTGCATATGCATGTGTGTGTTAAGGCCAAAAATTAATTATCCATAGTTACCCCTATAAAATAGTTCAGTCCTTGATGAAGTAGGTACTACAGTGCCTGGCGTGGGATCAAGGACATCCAAAGTCAAGGTGGGTCACCACAGTGCAGGTTGCTGGCATCAGCTGGCTGATTTCAACCATGTGATGTCAGAGGCTGGGCTCCAAATCAGTCATCTGAACATACACTGTCATCTCATTTATTCAGTGATGTTGGAGATGGGGTTTAATGTTGACAGAAAGTGCTTACACTCGAACCAATTTGTGTTTATGCTGACATAAATAACTGCCTGTCTCTCTGTATATAACTGTATAGGTTACCACAGATAAGTGACAACGTTCACTAAAGCTTTGAAGGAAAGATTCAAGTTAAAGTTAGAGAGTGGGGACTGAGAGATGGGCAATGGAAGAACTCAATAGGGTGCGGAACACACAGTGGGAAAAAAATGAGAGAAAATGTGTGCCATGTATATAAATTTCCATGTATTATGAAAGAGAAAATGAGAGGAGGAGGGAGACACAGAGACAGGGGTGGGGATATTTAAAGATCTTTTCCTTTAAAAGAAAACAATTTTGAAATGGCAAAAATTGTAAAAAGAAAAAGAAATGTCTTATTAAAAAAGATATGTCTCTTGCAAAGAGGCTGTGAATTTAAATGTACCTCATTTACTAACTTCTCCCAAAGACTTTAAGAGGGAATATGCTGTTGTACTCAGTTTCTGTCTCAGGATAGCACCATTACTTATAGGTACTGAGGCACACAGCCTTGAAGACACCTGACCTCACATTTCATCCTGCCTCTGCATTTCATAATCCACTCATTTTAGGTTTTCGAGGTATCTGCTATGATCCAATATCAACCAAGAGGAAACTGCCAAAATATTTACTGGTTTTACACATTCAGATACTTCAAGGTCTCGCTATCCTATGAGCAGCATAGGCCAGTTAGACCAAATGGGTGTTTCAACAGATCACAGAGTTAGACATGAAAACACACTTAAGAGTAAAAGTTCCAAAAGTACCAGCCCTGCCAAAGACACTCCACAGAAGGGGGAAATTTACCAGGTCTTTAGCTTCTGCTAGAAGATCCTCAATGTCGGAGAAGCTGAAGCTGGCTACTGTGATGAACTGGCTGACAACAGACACAAACTTATCTCCAGCCTGTGGGGGCTGAGACTTCTGATATTCCAGCTCCTTAAACACAGGAAATGGATAATGTCAACACAGGCTTCAAATGCCGACATACCTTGTCTCACTTTCCACATGCCTCAAATTTAATAGATTTAATGGCAAACACATCAAAACTGCTCTAGAGGATTTTGTGATACTCCTGCCTCCTCGCCCTTCCGCCCACCATGCCCGTGCCATGCGTGCCTGAATACATGCCTTAAAACAACAGTTAGACCAATCATCCCAGCATTTCCACAGTGATTCCTTATGCTGACTTTAGAACACAGGTTAGAATTTGAATAAAATTAATAGATGTTGACTAAAGGGGAGCAAACTGGATTCAAAGGAGGTGAGACTGAGAGCAAAAGAAGTTGTTGATATTCTGTGCTCAGAATTGTGGTGCCTTGGTTTTTCCTTCTTTTCCCGCTGCCCAGTTTATTTACTTCCTCTATTGTAATTGCTGGGTCAGCAGATTTTCAGATGTAGCATTTGACGCCATAATCATCTACTGTTTTTCTCCTTATCTCCCTATGGTTTTTGTGAACAGGTAAGCAGAAGGCATTAGTCTCTTGTCAAACTATCCAGAGCCTCTTACATTAATGATTACAATGCAGAGATGACTCAAATCTAATTTTACTAATTTCAACCATTCCCATATGTGCTTTCCTATTTTATCCCATAACACTCTGTGCAGACACATAATTATGCAGAGACATGAATGTGCCCACACAGTTGTTTTGATACCACCAACATCTTTGTCTCTATGAGGCTGACCTATGGTCTTTCCATGAAGGCATGGATCCAGCTGTCTTTTAACTGGGACCATCTGCTCCCTGTGTACCCACATTTACCTCACCATCCTTCTCCTTCTCAGCCACACTCAAAGTTGGTTTCTTCCAGAAGAAAAGTTTCTTTCAATACCTGCTGATTGCCCCCGCAACTTCCGACTAACCTAAACCCACCCTCTTCCTCAAAGCATCTTGGTTGTCATAATGGTCATCTGGGCATGGCTGGGCTGACAGTTCTTGGCCACCACAATACCTTCAGGGTCAGGATTCGGAATCACTGTGGTCCCTCACCTCAAGAGCTAACTGCACCAAGAGTCCGCTCAAAAAATACTCCACCCAAGGACCAACTCAAAGAAAGGTCAAGGTCCACTGCTCTATTGCGCGTAGATGTTTATTAACGGGATGAGAACACTGAGAGGACTCTTAAGGGTTATCCTAGCCCAATCCTGAGTTCTGCCTTTTGGACAGGAAACTGGAACTCTGGTTTGGGTCTCCAGTTCCTTGCTCCAGTTAGTTCCCACTGTGGCACCCTGCTGCCTGCACTCCGGTTGCCTGGCTACAAGCAGTTGCCTTTGTGTCTTCCTTGTTACTCTCCTTCTTTTTCAAATGAATACATGCTTATCCCACGTGCCAAGGCAACCAGTCACACATCTGCTGCTGGTCACCAGGGTGAGAGATAGCAACAAGACTAGGAGCTAGAAGGAGAGACAAGCACTCACCGTCTCGACGGCTTTCAGGCCACTTCTCAAAGTACTCATTTCTTTGTCCAGCTCAGTCATGCTGTTGTAAGAAGCAATATTTTAGTGACCAATATGGGACTTGACATGTATCAAAGACAAGATATATTTCAAGCTTGGGAGTTCATACTAGCTCATCATTTCAAACCTTTGAAATGTCCTCAATGTTTAGATTGCACAGGAAGACAACTGTTCAAACCCATAGAATTTAGGTATGGAACTATGTGTTTTGTTTTCCATGGGCACTAGGTGTGTTCCATTGGTTAAAAATAACCAATTCCATTGGTTATTTTTAACCAATGGAACTATCTCCCATCTGGACAAAAAAACTTTATGTCTCAATCTCACAAAAATCTTACTGGAGCCAAATTACTAAATGTAGCAATGCTTTTCTTTCCATATGTCGTTCCCTTTGAACAAGTGAAGGAAATGGGCTCCCCCCAAACATGTTCTCGCAGTGTGTGATGGGCTGCTTCTCACCACAGCTCTGGTCATATCAGTATTACAAGGTACTGGCTTAAATTTTCATCAACAATGAGTTTTCTTAAAGCCACACTAACCATTTTTTCATGTTTAACAAAGTTTAGTTTTATAACAGAGAAAGTTTCCTGGACTTCTCTCATAATTTGTTTTTGACAGCCATTAAACATTAGAGATTACAACTTAATCCTCACAGATAATTCACATGTAAACAAATTTGCCAAAATATCATATACTTTAACATTTTAATTTCATATCTTATAGGGTACATTTTGACCAAATTCCAACGGAGGGAAGAAATTAGCTTGCTCATCATATTTTTCAAATTCACTGCAAAAATATGCTGTTTAAATATGTTTGAAAAGGAGGAGGGGCTACGAAGGGAGGAGGGAAAAACAGCCAGGAAAACTGCCTGCTCCTCAGTCTTTTAAGTGTGTGAAGTTTGTGGTGAAAGTTTGGCAACCTGCCACTTTATTTTTAGTTTCTTATTTGCATAAAGACTGCTTTTCATTAAAAGGTTGCTGGGTTTCTGGGAGTGTGTGCACATGTGAAAATGACTAGCAATGCCCTTGGTTTAGTTCTTCTATTTGCTCAGCCATGTACCCTCATTTAACTAAGGGTGTTCTGACCTGTATTTTAATAGAACTGCCTTTTAAAAGTCCTAGTGAAACCACATTCTTTTCCTATATGCTTAATAACTCAGAAAATTAGGTTTTATGGCAGTTAAAGATTGCATGGCAGTTAAAGAGTACATGCAGGGGTATTCCAAGGGAACTAGAACAAATATATATTCAAAACTGTGTAACACATTTCAGCGATTTGGATG
The DNA here is from genome assembly GCA_004024945.1 of Uropsilus gracilis. Classification (NCBI taxonomy): domain Eukaryota; kingdom Metazoa; phylum Chordata; class Mammalia; order Eulipotyphla; family Talpidae; genus Uropsilus; species Uropsilus gracilis. The sequence goes on along the minus strand of PVHY01011123.1, from coordinate 25,610 downwards.
TGACTCAAAATGTACTGCACTATTCAGGGGAAAACAGAAGGACCCTCTTCATGCAATGCCAACCATCCCAATGACTGAAACATAGTCCTCATGACTTAAAAAGTGAAAACATATATAACCATAAGCACTTACTTTACTTTTGCTGCTTGAGGAATGTCCCGCAATTCCTCATTTAGACTGAGAACTTTGGGGTATTTATTCTCCACAATGGTTATGAGATAGTGCAAAAGTGTGATGTTCCTACAATGAAAGAAGGAAAGATTATGAACCTGGCTAATTCCTGCATATGGTTTTACATTCAAGTGGTTAAACTCATAAGGCCATTACCTTACTGCGTTCATTTCAAAACTTGAGGTTTCTATAAGGCAGGGATTCTCAAGAGAGAGGGATAAAAGAAAATCTCAAGAGAGAGGGATAAAAGAAAAGCCTACATGAGATTTATATAAATACATGTCAGAAGGAAGCATATATCTTTTAAAAAGGAAGGACAGGGGATAAGAATTCTTTGGCCCATAAGGAGCATCCTTCAGAATCTGCGCAATGTGATGGGTGATGGAAATGAACCACTGCCAAGGGGGACACACCTTCCAGTGCATCCACCCACAGACAAGGTGTGTCCTGTGAATTCATAACAAGCAGAGTGGGTGGGATAGGAAGTGAGGAGTGTTGAAGCCACTGAAGAGGATAGTTATTTTTAAGTTTAAAAGTTCAACGCAGCAGCTCACTGCTGACAATTATTGATAATTCTCATTAAAGGTTTCCTCCAACTCTATAACTTTCTCCCCTCTATCTGATCATGTGCTTGCTGTTACAGGGGAGAATAGTCAGAAACTTAGACTAAGACCTGGTTGGGGCTGAAAACGGGTCTAGCCTCTACCATCACAGGTATAATTTCTTTGCAGTAGAGAATCTGCTTTCTAATTTTAGCAACACTTCAGCTCCTAACTACAAAAACCCAGCTCCCTCTTGAGTGATGACAGAGCTGAACCCTGACTGACCTGGGTTGAAAAGGTAGGTGTCTGATAACACTATCTACTTGGCAAAGGAGTGGTAGTCTGGTTCCCTTGTCCCCAAGCCCGCTCCACTGCACATTCCAGTCACCTGGACTCCAGATGCCTACGCCAACCTGAGGTTCACTTCATTTGAATAAGGGGGAAATTGCTCCCTGATGATTCTAACATAAGCCAAAATCAAGAACCAGTGAAAATGCCAAGAGGACACAAGTGCTTTCCTCTAAAAGCATTTCTGTAATTTAGATAGCTTGGGTATTCATAGCACTATCATACAACGGTCCTGCCCATTTTCAGTTAGTGTAAAACAGGGTTGTCAAGCAATTCTCTTTTTCACAGTAATGAAACCATTCCTGGTTACCCTCGTAGCTTCATAGAGGTCAACACAACCCTATATCTCTAAGTGAACTAGTGCACATTTTAAAGATAATTTCCTTGGTTCTTCTTGCTCTCAATAATTAGAAAACATTTGTCCCTAAAAGTAAAGCAGTGGCCAATTTCTTTGGCCATTATTTTAGAGACATTCACATGCATTACCCACTTCAGTATTTGGCATGCCTGCCTTTGTGTCTGGTGCCTGAGGGGCAGCACAAAGGAGTGATATCCTAATGGCTATCACAGGAAAGACCAATGCCATTTTTTCTTCATTTAACTTAAATGCTCCTATGAACCTGATAGAGAGATGGAAAGTAGGGCAGAGCTTCTGTTTGTTTGCTATCCAAATCACACCTCATTTGACTACATATAAACTCCTGAGGAATGAATAACAACAAAATAGCCACACATTTGATTACTCCCCAGTTGTTACCAGAAACAAGGATATTCTCTTCGTGCTGTTCTATTTTTGCAGTTTGATTAGAGTCTACAGAACACTAATGCATGACTGCTTACAAGCAGGGTACTCTGCTAGGTGCTGTGGGTTTACAGGACATGGGTGTTACTTTTGGAAACCAAATATTCATAGGCAGAAAGAGAAAAAAGAGAGATAAGAAATATTTTTAATTTATTCTTTTGAAAAGGCTTGTATGTTAGGTAAATTCTGTGGTAACTTCAAATAAGCAGATAATCACATAATATGTCAGTTATCAGTGAGTATGTGTGTGTGTGTGTGTGAGAGAGAGCAAGACACCCCCCCCACACACACACATGGAGAGGAAGGGGGGAGAGGAGGGAAAGAGAGAGAAAGAATAGAATGGAAAGGACTGATAGTGAGAATTTCCTTCCTCCCCAAGCTGCAAGCCCAGTTGAAGAGCTTTCCCTAAAGAGTTGACTGTTACTGATATGCAAATAAAACCCACTACTCCACATAAGATCCATCTTGGTGGAGTGCTGTGGAGAGACCAATAGAGTTAAACACCTACAAGGCAAAATACCCTGCTTTTTGTGACCTTGGGCAAGCTAACTGAATCACTTGGGCCTGCCTGGGCTTTCTTTATCTGACAACAGGTGATACAGCACTTGGTCTGTGAGCTTGTCAGGCTGTAATGACAAGTAAAATGTTAAAGTGCTCTGAAAAGGAATGAGTGCTTACAACAAAAATGAGGTGGCAGTGACATAACATATTAACTGTCTTTTGTTAGCTTATCTTTCTACACAGTGCAAATGTAAACAAATAATAAGGCTTAGCCCTAGAATTTAACACATTGCCAATTTGTTACAGGATGCACTCAGGGTTGCCACAAGGTTAGTATGCTTCACTAACCCAATGGAAAATATAAAATGAAAAGTCCCACTAGTTAGGGTAATTAGGGTGGGCAAGCCATATTTCTGAAAACAATCTGGGCATAGAGATGCTTATCTTAGAAATAATTGTTCAAGTTCCTTTGAAGTCAGTGAGAATCTTGGAGAATAGGTCTCAGGGAAAATAGCTAATATGCCTAATGACCCTACCTGCTAATGCCACCAAAGCACTTTCACACCTCGGTGTCAGACAGAAATCTATTCACCTAAAATGCAGTGTTGTATACTTTCTAGGAGGCATTTTAATGAGCCTTAGGATGAACAGCTAAATACCAAGAGCCAAAATGCATTTACACATCTTGATTTTCTCACACAGCTCCTAGCTCCAATGTACACAGGGAAAGCATAACCTAAACCCCAGCAAACATTTTTTCTTTTTCCTAGATTGCAGTTCTTTGTGGAAGGGTCATGGCAGGGTGGGTTTGTGAGACTTCTAGAGAGCTGCTTATATATGTGTGGTCATCTCGTGGACTTTTACAGGGCATTCATGATGCATGAGCTTGTCCTTATTGTATGATAATGATAATGAACTGCTTTCCTAAAATAAAAAATCACCATGAACTGTAAATGGATGGACAGTGGCTAGATAGGCACTGGGGACAGTCAAGATTCTAAGGATAGAGGAGTAGGTGCCAGAGAAGGAAAGGGGACAGTGAAAAGGGGACCTGCAAACCAGAGACTGCAGCATCCCAAGGCAGGGGTGGGGTGGGCCAGGTGGTAAGAGAAGCCTCGAGCTAAGAGACTTACTTGTCAATACTGGATTTTGTGTCAGCAATCTTGTTGAGGCTGGATATCTTGAATCCATATGCATTGCCTCTCTGGCCTTTATTCATGTAATTTCCAAAGGCCAGAACCACTTCCAGCAACTGCTTCAGGGCACTGCTCCTAAACACCTCTTCTGAGCCAGAACGAATTGCTTCAAGACAAAACAGGTAACACAACTGTTACAAGCAAGATTTTTCAGTGATACACATGTTAAACCTACACTGATAGAGCAGATACCAAAGAGGTAAGGATGGCTTGTTGGGCCACAGGGAGCAACTTCAAAACACCTAAACTGCGAACAAAAACAAGCAGAGAGGGAGTCAGCTGCAGTTGGCTCAAGAGGCTGTGGCACTGTGCTATCTGTTCTCAGCCTATCCCTGGTGACTCATGAACCAAGGGATTCGTAGAATAGCCAGGGCAGCACTCTTATTCCTTGGCTAACTTTCCTGTCTGGTGTGAATCAAGTTGACAGGATTACCGATCTACTGACAGAAAAACTGGTCAGAAGTGTTACAGCCACAGCTTGCAGAGGATATCAGGGGCGAGGCCTTGAGCTGGACCCTGTGTTCAGCTGTATTCTGTGGCTGTGGATCTTCAGTTGTCTTGTCTACATTTCAAACATTACAAAAATTAAAAGTTTCACAATTTGGCCATATTAGATATAAACAATATTAAAAAAATAGACCATACAAATAAATGTATTTATAATAAAGTTTCAAATCTCTCCTTAAGAAAATACAGTAATACCCTGTTACAAGAAGGCTAATCACAGACTTAGTGCTAGTAGAGGTGAAAGAAATTCCTCATCAGCACTAGTAACCAGGCCGTTAAAGGCCAAGCCTACAGAGGAGCCCAGGAGATAAGCTACTAAACTCCAGAACCCAGGCCAGTTAAGCCAAACATGGACCTTAAATAATCATTCATCATAATTCTGAAAGCTTTTAGGTAAAAAAAGAAAAATCACCAAAGGGAGCCTGTTTACTATATTCACTCAGATTTTACTTGAAAATGCTAACACTGAAGGTGAACATGATTTTCAATATGGGTTGCTTTCCTTTACCTTCTACTTTAGGTTTCACTTCTGCCACACGCTCTGCAAACTTCTTTTTGAAGTATAGTGATTGTAGTCTTTGCTGATAATGATTAATCCTGTAAGAGCAAGCGTGCAGTAATGAATATTAACCTGTCTATATTCACCAATGGTATGGAGGTTGAGGTACCTCAGAGCACCCCTCCCACCAAACCTGCACATGTGCACAAACACATGCACGCACGCACACACACCCATACCTGCATACACACAATTCTCCTAGACAGAAGCGCAAAGCATGAAAACAACTCTGTCTGAGGACCCCTTTTTCTTCCAATCTATTAAGGTATTTGGGCAACTGCAGGCAGGATCCTTAGCTCCACTCAGATAAAGTAACTCCTACAGGAAATGAGAGTTGGCCCTGTCAACTAAAGCCCACTTCCCTTCCTCAGAGTCCCAGTAGCCCTTGTGAAGGTAGAAAAGAGAGAAAGTAACGACGATGTAACTTCTTATGGTGTTGTAGATAAAGGTCTATCCCTTATACTACTTGCATGTTTGCTTGTTTGTTTGTTTGAGACGAGGTCTCACTATTTTTGCCTGTGGAACCACAGGCTCTCGTTCCCCGGGGTACCACAGCCTCAAGCAATCCCCAGCCTCAGTTTCCCAGGAAGCTGGGATTACAGGCGCACGCCACCATGCCCAGCTATTTTTTTGGAACTTGGTCTGGCTATGGGCCCCAGGCAGGACTTGAACTGCCATCCCTAGCCCCAGCTGCTTCATAGGCACGTGAAGCTTACAGGCATGAGCCACCGTGCCCGGCACTCCCATGTTTTTAACTTTCTGAAAATTTGCTTTTGGCAATAGTGAAGAGTTAAACTAAGCCTCCAGCCTTTTCTCCTCATATCAGTTTCTCCTCATATTATACTTCCTTACTCACTTCCCCAAAACTCCCTTTTTCTTGTATTTATTTAACTTTGAGGTTACATTTTGCTCCTCCTTATGTGTACATGTTCCATTCAACCTCTAGCAAATTATCTGTGCCTCATCTGCCTTTCCCTATTCCCTCTGGTGGTAACCACTATTTTCTTTCTTTCTTTCTTTTTTTTTTTTACTAAGTCCAAAATTCTTTTCTTTTTTTTTAAGCTACTGATGGTCCACAGGTGAGTGATATCATCCAACATCTATCTTTCAATCTCTGGCTTATTCCACTTAACCACCTTGAGGTCCACCCATTTTGTCTCAAAATAAACGGTTTCATCTTTTTAACAGCTTTCTAATATTCCATAAAATACATATGTCATAATTTCTTTCTCCATTCACCTGTTGAAGGCACTTAGGTTGGGGAAGTGTAAACAGTGTTCTTATGAACATAGGCATACACCAAAACTTTTTATTAGTGTTTTCATATTTTTAGGATAAATACTTAATGGTGGCATTGCTGGATCATCTGGACATTCCTTAAATTTGCTTTTAGAAATCTCCATTTCATTTTCTATAGAGGCTATATAAATTTGCATTCTCACCAACAGTGGGTGAGAATTTCTTTTTCACCAAGCATCAAGCACTTGTTTCCATTTTTCAAATATGGGTCATCCTTATAGGGGAGCAAGGTTACATTTCCCTTATAATAACTGATGTTGAACAATTTTTCACTTATCAGTAGGACATCTGAATGTCTTCTCCAGAAAAGTATCTATTCAAGTCTTTTGCCCATTTTTTTTTAAATGGGTTATCTGCTTTCATGTTGTTGCATTGGATAATTACTTTGAAAATTTGCTCCTTGTAAGATGTGTGATGTACAAATATTCTTTCCCATTTGGTAGACTTTAAATTTTGTGACATTTTCTTTCGAGGGACAAAGCTTTTTAGTTTGATGTTACCCACTTATTTTTGTTTGGTTTTCCTTGTCATTCAAGTTGAGTTCCCTAGTACATTTTTAGTTGGGTACACTATTGTGTGTCCCCTGTTTTTTCTTTCAAATATTTTATAGTTTGGGTTCTTATATCCCCATGATTAACCCATTTTTAATTTTTGTGTATGGAGTTAAGTTTGGATTTTTTTTTTCATGAGTTATCCATGTTTGCCAACATCATTTGTTAAAAAGCTTTCAAGGCCGGGTATGGTGGCACATGTCTGTAAGCGGCAGCCTAGTAAGCCGCAGCTGGGGCCAGGGATTGCAGTTTGAGTCCTGTTGGGGGGACATAGCGAGACCTAGTCCCCCCAAAATAGCTGGGTGTGGTGTCGTGCCTCTGTAATCCCAGCTACCTGGGAAACTGAGACTGGGGATTGCTTGAGTCTGTGGTACCTCGGGCAATATGAGCTTGTGGTTCCACAGGCAAAGGTAGGGAGACCTAGTCTCAAAAAAAAAAAAAAAAAAAAAGGCTTTCTTTTCTACTGTAAGGCCATGCTCTTTTGCCCATACTTATGTGATTTAATCTTTGGGCTTTTATATTCAATTGGTCTAAGTTTTTTTGTTCTAATAATAAACTGTTTTAATTATGGTTGCTATGAAATATAGTTTGAAGTCAGGAAGTACAGGATACCTCCATTTTTTTTTTCTTTTTTCTCAGGATTGCTTAATACTTAGGGCCTTTGATTATTTGTGATTCCATATAGATTTTAGAATTGTTTGTTCAATTTCCTTTAACAAAGTCACTGGTATTTGGGTACAGATTGCACTGAATCTGTAAATTATTTTAGGTGATATAGTCATTTTAATGCTTATTCTTCTAAACTTTGAGTATGAGATATCTTTCTTTTTTTTTTTTTTTGAGTCTTCTATTTCCTTTAACTGAGTCAAATATGTCACCTTCAAAACTTTCTTGAGTTAGCTCCCTATATACTCTTGACAGAACTGGCAAGCTCTGCCTTTCAAGGGAGCTTCTAGTGACTAGAGATAATTGGGATGCACACTGGCCTCTGACCAACACTAAGATAAGTGGTTCTAACACTAAGATAACATTAGGGGGAAAAGACATTCTTGCCCAGGTCTTCTGAAATCATTGCTAACATGCTCTCTGAAGGAAACTTCAGTCCAACAGGACCATTGATCTGCCCCCTCCTCCAAACCTACACCATATAATCAGAAAGACCTGAATATGCACCCCACATTCGCTTATTAGGTGACCTTGAACTTCTCCACATATCTTCTTCCCTAATGGTATATGTCAGTAGTCCGCCTGGCAGAGCTGATCAGATTAAGTACAATGATGCAAACAAAGATCTAGACAATTACTAAGTGGTAGCTATTGCAGGTAACCATCTATTTGTGTACATGTAGGATTACTGGGCATACCTGAAGAGTTATGACCTGGGGTTGACTAAGATTTTCAGGACCACTGATCCCTCTCTAATGTAAAAGCAATGCACTAGGCCTGGGATGACAAGCATACTCAGTTCACATGCCAAGCTGAGCTACAGAGTAGTGGCTGCCTCAGGGTTTTCTACAAGAAGGGTCAAGAAAGCTCACCAAGCTCTGTGGGAAGAGTGCCATGATTGATTAGTGATGTCTGTACGTGTTATGATTTGACATCCAGACCCTAGCTGTTCAGCTATGTGGGCTGCAAGCTGAAGTTGCCGAGTCTGTCCACCCCACCCATACCCCCACTTTTCTAAAACCTTGAGATGCTAAGGTACTAGGAGCAACAAGATACAGTCCCAAGAAATCAAAGTGGCTAGGAGAAAGACACTGACTAGAACCAGGAAAAGTATGTCTTGATTAGGTAAAAACACACATGAGTCAAGGTAGCCAACATCAGAGATAATTGTGAAGAAACCCTGGTCCTGACTCACCCATAGGCAACAACTCAAAATAATCAAATTCCACACCACTCAGACTTGAGAAGATTTTGGAACTCAAAATACCTTCAAGTTAAGCCAAGTTAATTGGCCCAAACAATTTGGCATGAATCAAAAGTTTAATTTCCTTAGGGGCATCTTTACTTTTTAAGCATTTTCAAACTCACCGACTCATCTCAAAAAGGAATCTATCAGCCTTGGCCATTCGATCCAGTTCATGCTTATGTTCTTCCAACAGGTCAATGTCACTTTTTTCAGGAACAAATTTCAAGAGCTAAAAAGAACATGTAAATATTAAAACCACGGTTTATAACTTAAATTCTTGCAGTCATTTTAGATGTTAACTTGTCAAAAGACAAAATTTTGACTGTCATTTAATTTATAAGCTCTGGCCACAGGGGATTGTTAAAATACAATTGAAAGAACCAAGCTTAACATTTTTACTTGAAAGTAGTTAAACTGGTACTAGATATCATTCTGAGCATCTTCTCTTTTATGTTACCTCTCAAATCAAAATTGTAGACATTTTTTATAAGGACCCACTTTGATGGGCCTTAGAGATTCAATTCACTCATTAGAAGATGATAGTCGAGATCCAGAGAGATTACGCAACTCACCCAGGATTACGAAGTAAGTTCATGTAATCAACCAGAAATAGAGCCTAGGTCTCTGGACTCTCAACTCTCTGCTTTTTTTTTTTTTTTTCTTTTTCCTATTACATCATGCTTGAATGACTAACTATGTGTATTTTCCATTCAATATGCTTATTTCTCTGGCTTATCAATTGCATCTCATTTTTTGTTCCATGTAGAACTGGATGAGAGGAATAGTGGGATCTGAAGTGTCTGATTCCACATTTTATTTGGGAGGATGAAATGAGTATGGAATGTGGAAAAAATAGCAAATAATAGTTAATGTTTTGAAGACGTATTTTTGTATGTATCTGATTTCCTCTAAACCCATTTCCTCTAAATATAAACATATATAAAAAAATATAACTCAGGTGAGATATGATAATGACTGGGATAAAACAGGGACAGTAGACAGATCCTAGGGCTACTTATGGGGGGTTAAATAGATTTTGGTGTTGAGAGTGAAAAGAGTGAGGTCTGAGATTCTGGCTTAGGCAACAATGTAGACATAATAATAGCAAACCCAGAGAGAAAAGGTTGGAGGAAGGTAGATGGGAAGATTAGTGCTTGAAATACTGACAAGAGAATCAACTCTTGATTTCTAAAAGACATGTGCATAACTGGTATAGAGTTCTAGAAAGATCTGTTTGAAATACAAAGTATTTGTGTTGGTGGTAACAGGTAGTGTACTGAATGCATGGGCATGAGTGAGGTAACTAGTGGAACCACCAAAAGAAAAACAGGGTTGGAGAGAACTCAGTATTTATGGGATGAGGACAAGAAACAGAGGAACCTTCAAAGGAGGAAACAGAGGGGACTGGTGGTATCACAAAGGAGAAGGCGTCCATGATGGAGCAAGTGGTCATTGCTTTCACATACTAGCAGGAAACCAAAGAAGACTAATGACTGGGAAGTGCTGCCTGGAAGATGTGAGTGTCCTTAGTGTGAACAACCACAGGACATGAGGAACACACACTGACATGGGCTGTGGAAGAGTGAATAGGAGGAGTATGTGGATAAGCTGTCAAGAACTTTGGCCAAGTGAAAAAAAAAAGGTGTGTGTGTGTGTGTGTGTGTGTGTGTGTGTGTGTAAGAGAGAGAGAGAGCAAGAGAGAGAGAGAGAATAAAATAAATAAAGTTTAGAAGATGGAAAATCTAGAAGGGGAGTATCTTTCAACACAGCAGGGACCTGAGCAGAAAGGAGGAATGAACAAGGCAGAGACCAGGAACACCCTTTTGACTAATGGAATGGAAGTGGGGGGAGAAGTGGATGCCAGGGAGTGCACAGGGCTGGCAGCCTGATAGCTTCTAGGGACGTATGTTCCTGGGTTGAGATGGTGACACTGGACATGAACAAGTTTCTTCTTGTTCCTCCCCAATGCAGACAAATAAGCTCATAGGGCAAAGAAAAGGGAGGAGGAGGAGAAAGGAAAATGCTTGTTTTTCTCCTTTAGCTTGGATTTTATCTGTGCAAGGAAATTTTAGTTAACCAAGGGGCAAGGAAATTCAGTGTTTATCCATGAGACCCCCTCTCCCCACTCTTCCCAAGCACACACACATACACACACAAAGAGTTGTGGTGAGCAGATAGCCTCTGTTCAGGATAATACACCCACAACCTCTCTTTCCTAATCTATAATAACAGAGTATAAGAGTATAAACACTAAGTCACAGCAGAATGCAGTAAAAGATTGCATATGGATAGTTTTAGAGGAATGAAGAACAAGACAATCACTTGGGATTTGGAGAGGAGTGTACTGATCTCTGGGATCCAAGTTCACAGCAGCTGAATGCAGAAGAGGGAGTTGAGTGTGGCTCCATACAAATTACAACTAGGAGTACAGAGACAACATCTTCAACACTTGTCTGAAAAGAGTGCTGTATGGAGGAAAACGTTATACAAAAATAGTAGAAAGAGTACAGGAAATGAGAGACAGAGAGACAGAGAGAGCAAGAAAGAGAGCAAGAAAGAGAGACATACACACAGAAATATCAGGAAAGACTAGGTCAAAAGTATCTTACTTGGAGGGATTCTGCTTCAGTAGACTGATTTTCTTACTTGTATTTATTTGAAGTACTTTCTATTTGTACTGCAAGCACTTTTGGCAAGATTTTGAAATCCTTTCCCCTCAAGGAGGAATTTTGCTGGATGTGGTTTCACAGTAAACAGATCTTGTGGAATTTTAAGCATAAGACCTTGTCAACAGGGACTCTGGACTGAAGGTCTAAAGTAGCTTCATGTAAGGTTGGATGCAGGGTACTAGTGTACAGGGTCACCAGGGGTTGGGGAGGGACAGATGGCAGCCAGGCCCTGCTCTTTCAGGCTGAGAAGTTGTAAAAGGCTCTACAAAATGAACATTGGGTTTAGGAATGATTTTCAAGTTATTTATCTACAGAACATCCTAAGTGACCTGAAAACATAATCATTAACTCTTCTGATTGATAACCAAGTCAAACCTTAAAAGGACAACAGAAGAAGCTTGTCTACTGCTAAGTGTGAGAGTTTTCACCTGGGATGATTGACACTGCAGAGGCTTCAGGGAGACATAGGTCCATTTTGAAGTGTAGACACTGCATACTCCCTGCTTTCTGTCTGAGGCTGTGTGGAACACCAGTGAGAACCACAGAAAATGCTCAGCACAGACAAACACAGAGTAGCCTGCTGTACACCGTAAGCCATAAAAATATCCTCATCCTCTACTCTTGGGAGCGCAGAATGTCTACTGATGAGCTTCTCAGTTTGAACAAAATCATGATCACTTGTCCACAGTAGTAAGTAGATCTATAGATTAAAATCAGTCAGAATATGATTCTGTCCCACGGGCAATGATACAAGCAGGCAGAACAGCAATAGCACATTCAGGCACTACCACTACAAAATAGAGCAGGGTTTTGGCCCAGATCAAAAGACAGGTGATAACACCCGAGTTAGCTGCTAGTTCAACAGCATTACCACTTGGGGAAGAACTGAACAAAGCTGTTGAACAACATATAACAATGCTGGGGTGCCTAAAGGGAGCATGTCATAGGAACACTGCACCCAGAAAAGCTATGTCTCCACATTTGACTTCTGCCCAGCCATGCATAACACAGTATCTCCAAATGTCCCAGACAAGGACTGTACTGACTGCATGAAAACGGTCCTGTAGTTTCCATTGCCCTCTATGACACAAGAAGGGTGCTAGAGGTCAGATTTAGCCCATAGCAATTGATACCTCATCTTTTAATGCATATGAGTATTTAGACACAGATGACAGTGCTTAGATGAGCGTTTTGGAGATGTGGCTGTGCATCTGTGAGGCAAGAACAAGAAATGAATTGTATCAAGGATTGAGCAATGAATCTCTCTGTGCAGTATGTCTGTGATCTCATAGCACTAGCAAGATTCTTCTGTGATCTCATAGCACTAGCAAGATTCTTGATACGCCTGTGAAACACAGATCATTCACTACAGCTAGGAGACTTGAAAGACCTACTAAGGCATAGTAACTGCAACAGAAACTGGTATTGTTGCTTGGGTCCCAGTCATATGACAAACTCATGACCTACCTTTTCACCCACCATTTTTATGAATGAGAGAATTAAAAGGGTCACATGGCACCTTGGCCCACCCTCCTGAATTCAGGTCCTCTCCTGGAAACAACCAGGATTTCTTAACACCTCATCCCAGCTAAAGGCCAGCTGTCACTCCACTCTGAGATATGTCTGGCAGCTCACCTGTTCCAGCATGTCCTTAGGCAGATCTTCCTGCTCATCCATTGTCAGAATTGCCCGCTTAATTTCATCATTGGATAATTTCAACCTGGAGAGAAAATATTTAATTTTGTTGTCAACAATATTGGCTTAAGTATTGCAATTTAATACAAGATGATTCATTTTGTTACTCCAGCTGCTAACTTTGCAGTACTGTTTTTCTCAATCTTAGAGAGTTTATTTCCCGATAATATTGCTCCTAAAAATAGTATTTTGAAACTGCTTTAACATTCTTTCAGGGCTTTGTAATGCTCTTTTGACACAGAGGACAAAGCTGTTATGCTCTGGGGTTTAGTTTCCTTAATAAGGGATTGGAAGATGAGAAACAGGGAAAAGACCCACACACGGACTTTTTTTTTTTTTACATATAATGTCCATAAATTGCAGGTGAAATAGCAAGACTAAATTCTTAACTTACATTTCAGAAGTGCTTAAAGTTTTGTCAGATTGAAAATGAGAAATTAGAATCTGTGTTACTATTAAAATCAAAATGTTAATACACATAATATACACTTCATATTAAGATTTTTCATATATGTTTCAATTGAGCTTGAACATAACTGTACTTTTCTAACAGAAGGAGAAACCAAGGTACACAATTGCTAAGTGTTTTGCCCAAGGTTCAACATATAGGAAATGCAGTATTTATCGTAAACCCAAGACTCATGATTACTAACTCCAAATATTTTTTTTTAACAAATATAGCCATCGAATTAGTATCTTATAGGGAAGTTCAAATGATTTGCCTCTTAATTATGTTAGAACAAAAAGGGTTGACTGTAAGAATCTATGAGATTAAAGTATACTTATAAAAATGTATTTTAATTAGATACAATCAAAAGTCTTAACCAGGGCAAAAACATCTTAATCAGATTATTACCTGTAACAATAGAGTCATTCTCTTCTATTTATAAACTTTAATCCCACATTTACTTTAAAACTCTTACTTCCTTATAAGCCACTATGAATGTGGCATATCAACTTCATTTGACCTGTTCTAGTTGGTGGTCATCAAGATGATCACATTTAGAATGAAAGACAAAGACATGAATGCACAAATTCAGAATAAGATTCATTGTTTGAAGGGGTTTTTGGCATCAATGAAGGACTGTGCTCCAGTCCTGAGTCTGGCATTTCCTGGTCAGTGTGATTTTGGAAAATATTTTTCTTAAGCCTGAGCTTCCTCATCTATAAAATAGGAATAATAGTAACTTGCATTAGCAGAATTTCATGTATGTCATAAAGTGAAAAAAAACGCACATAAGGAATTCAACATAGTGTGCAGCTACACAAAGGGTTTGACAAACCACATGGATATTCCAGACAGCAGGTTTTTCTACACTGGAAAAGAAAAAGGCAGTGGTATCTACATGATCAGGATAATCATGCGACATATCTGATCATGGAACAGTGTCTAGTATGAACACCTCCCCAAGTTAGTAGATGATTACCTATTCATTATTTCACCCAGGTTCCTGTCTTTAGACAACAGCCATCAAGGCTGGGAGTAATGAAAAAGAAAGAGACAATCCCTGGAAAGATGACATTAATATTTGGGAGAATCAACAGGGTACATAAGCACATATGGTCACCTGGGCACTCCTACAAAAAAGGAGAGGGCAGGATGGGAGAGTTGGCCAGAGGCCCCAGAGCTGGGATGGAGCTGGGGTGAGACATGTCTCACTCCAGACACCTCTCACTTGCCCTTCTCTCTAGATTTTGATATGATCTTGTTAAAATGATCCATCTTGTTGTTTAGACTGAATGTTTTTTTTCAGAAGCTGCTAAGTAGGAAAGGGAACAAATTTTGGCATCCTGCTATTCCAACACCATTTTTTATGAGTGAAGCATGCCTGATGGAAAGGGATGAATCCATTCCAAATCCTGGGCCATAGACAGCAACCTCGGTTTGGGGCAGACTTCTCTGGAGAGTTTTTGTCATTCTGAGGATAATCAATGCTCCAGGAAAATGCTTTCTGGAACATCATGATGAAAATCCCTCAAAATGAGTGGAACAATTTAGGCACTTGGGCATGAGATAATATGGTAGGAAAGACCGTGTCCCAGAATCAAGGTCTCTGCCAGGCAGGCCGTGTAGCTCTAGCTGATAGGACACTCAAGGCTCTTGAATCAATGAAGAGCAGCTATCCCAAGACAGTATGGAGGCACCAAGTTGGAGGAACATTAGAGTAGGCCAAACTAGAATGGACTCTAACTGTTGCAGAAACATAACAGTCATCATGAGAAGAGCTCTGCTTGTAAGAAAAAAATAAATTAGCTTCATGTCCTTCTCACATGGAGTTGATGAAACCACTTTATGGTGTAGCTCTGCTCAATCCTTCTGTTTTGCATTTAAAAGAAAAGGAGTTGAAAATCAGAGTGAGAACAATACTTGAAGTATCAGATTTGCATTTCATTAGCTCCCCATATGGAGTGCAGAACTTCTTGCTTTTGAAATTGTATATATTTATGCTCCTAAATCCCCAGAGGCTGTCTGGACTAAACACTAGCTCTAATTCATAACAATTTTGGTTTCTGTTAATGTGGCCCACAAAGAGACTCGAGACTTTAATGGAGAGTACTTAAGAAAACCTACCTGTCAACATGCCGCCTTACACGTGGCCTGTTGGAACAGACAAAGAAACTGTACCCCTGGGGAAAGAGGAGAAGGGTACGAGGCCCTCCAGGGTAGTTCTATAGGTTGCCCAGTGCTTAGTATCATCTGTCATCCAGAGAATGAGTCAGTAATCTTTGTAATTTAAGGACCTTACCAATTCTAACCTTTTAATTGCTTTTTAAAGCTTGGCAGTGCTCTGGTGTGCTGGAGGGTGGCAACTTTTGAGACTTCCACTTCAGTTTTCTTTACAAGGCAGGAAACACACTAGCCATTTAAAATAGTATTTAAGTCTACCTTGTTCTGCTCAAGTATTTCAAAAATTTGCCAAGAGAATTGGAACATCCAAGCATAATTAGAGTAAGTTAAGGATGGATGGCTAGATCAGCCTTAGCTCTGCTTCCGTGGATTTAAGCCAAATCCACCTACTTTAAAGTAGCTTTTTGTGGTTTACTAAACCCCAGCTGCCATGTTAAGTGAGCATCTGGAAAAAGAGAATGGCAGGACACTTCATAAAAGTGTATTTTAGGTGGATTCATTCTGCAATATAAACCAACTTCCAAGTCTCTTTCTTTTTTTTTTAAGAAAGTCTGTTTTAGGGAATGAAGCAGAGTGAATGTTTAATTGCCACATGTCATCTGTCTAACTGCAGTAGGAAAGTTATTGTTCATTCTGCCTTGGGGCTGAGGAATGGGTTCTCATTCTCGGGCACATTGTGCCCATTCTGTCATTCCACTCTCTTCTCAAGTCTGTGGAAGGCAGGGTCCCACATGGCCTGTGGCTTCTGATTCAACCTGACACCTTCCTGGCAGTCTCTTTCTAGGTTAGGGGTTGTGAGTAACCCTAGTCACTCACACTGTGCCTATACTCCTTTCCTTCTTAGTCCCTGGGTGGGATGGACTTCCCTTCTCATTGCCTATTCAGTTTCAGGTGGGGCAGTTGGAGGTGCCCCAGACCAAAAGTCCACTAACTTTAGCAGTGCAGTGGGTGAGGAACTCACTGAGCACCTACCACATGCATGTCTAATTCTCACAGGTCCAATACCAGGCTGCTACTTTCCTTACTGCCACCTTTTAGATGAGCAGGGTATGGCTTGACCCTGAGCTGACTCGTGCTCATACAAAGGCATGAGACAAGATGGCAGGCTCTCCTTTTGGTCTCAGTCAATCCAAGTGATGACTGTTTGCAGTAGGGCTTGCTTAGCTGTATTTGCACCCCCCTGTGCAACCTGCTTTTGTGCATGACTCCTTGGGACTATCCCCTATGTCAACATAATAGGGAGTCCTTTGAAACCCACTTTTTTGGTAAGCCCTGCTGCTGCCCATGAGCTGGGCATCTTTCCTCTTCTGTTCAGACCAACCAAAGCCCTGAACCTGATCCATGTCCTTTCTCTTCTCCCATCAACTTGAGCCTCTAAAGACCGCAGTGCTATTTCAAGTGTGGTGCCAGGTAAGTAAACACTAGCTACCACAGGGTAACCCTTGAAGAAAAGAGTCAAAACACATTTTCACATCCCTCTCCCTCTTTTCCTTGCTCCTTCTATGTGCAGTAAGGAGAAAGGGGAAGGAAAGGAAGGCAAACTACTGCCAAGTAAAAAAGCTAAGATATACATTAAAATTACATCTGCTTAACCTCTTTCACCTTTACCACAGCACATGTAACCTGTCAGTCCTATGCTTTCTTGAAAAGAGCAAGCTAGTGACTACCAAGCAAAGAAACATATGTGAGAGAGGGTTTTAGAATCTGGTCAATAAGGCCCAATGATCATAAGGCCAACTGGTACTCAGTATTACATTGTTATGCACAACACACTTTTTAATTACACTCAATATTGTAATATTTATTCATAAATTGGATTTTAATAGATAATTTAACAGATAGGGGGAAAGTTCTTAAACCTGTCTTCTAAAGAGTCTAGGCACATTCAATTTGTAAGTCACCTGAGCGTCTAATACATTTTAGATAGCAAGGGAATTACATACCCCAAATATGAAATAATTCCTTCAGTAATAGCATGGAAAATTTGCCAGAAAGAAGTTGTAACCTATGACCAGTGCAATTATTCTAGTTGACACTTTGTACTCAGACTAATCTGCCTACAAAGAATTGGGTCACTGTTTTTTCTTCTATGAACACTTAAATACTATAGAAGTCCATATTGGTAATTCCCTTAGTCAAATTATTTCAAGTGCTTTTTAGATTGCAAAAGCACAAAATTTAGGGGGAAAATCCCAGGATCAAAAAAAAAATTTTTCCCCAAAATTTTACCTGTCTTTGCTCTAAGGAATGATACTTGTTTGGAAAAAAAAAAAGTAAGAAAGCAAATTACATACATTATAAAATACAAATTAGGAGATAATTCATCTACTTGCAATGGGTCTTCCTGAACATGTATTCAGGGGGTAAAAGTGGGAATAAGTACAGTGTCTGACCATTTATAAAACTTCCAGACAGAGGCAGAAAAGAAAACTTCACAGGATGGTTCATGTTACCTTACCAGTTGTATTAAAATTCAGGGATCTTACTAAGTCTCAATTTCTCTTTCACTAAAAGAAACATCTGCTCCCTAACGTAATATATATCTGGCTGACAATCAAGTTAATCAAGCTTCCATGTTGCAAACCAAGCAGCAATTCTTTTTGTTAAAAGAAACTCATTCTAGGACTATTTTCAAAACAGGATTAGGACTTCCCCTCCTGACACTTGCTGAAAGAGAAGTCACATTATACCAGTCTCAATACACATATGACACTGTTTCCAGAATGTAACGAATATGACTTATCTTTAGAGTCCCAAAGTTTGGGATTCTTTACAACTTCATTTCCAGGGTCAGCATTAGCTGTCTTTGCCAGATGTGAAAGTTCCTTTAAGGGAAAAGCAGGAACTAGATACGAAATAGCTACTTGAAATGCCCAGGATGATCTGACATATTGCTTCAAATTACAGATTCCAGGCACCCACATTTCCTTTCTTTCCAATTGCAAGGCCATGATGGTTCACTCATTAATGAAAAAGATTTCTGTGGAACGTGGAAGCAGGTTGAGAGATGGAGCTTCAGATAAGAGGAACACCTCCTATCTCTCTAGACCCCACTGGCACACTAGAGGGTGGGCGCTAGCACATCTCTCACCTGTAACCCAACTTCCTAACCTCTCTGGAATGTCCCAAGAGATATATGAGCTATTAGTGATGACCATTGGCCCCAAAGGTAAATTCTGCTGTTATCGTGCATCCCCACATCATGCCTGTTGCATGTCAGGTATGCTTTGCTACTTCCTCATTACATCATTGTAACTTTTCCTTGCTGGGGTATATAAGGGATTTCTTGACTCAATAAAGTGGACCTGGACATGTTTCCCAGGATCCCTGTTCTGTGGGCTAGCCTCACAGATTGCTATTTCATCTCTTCCACCTCAATTTCTTCTTCATTCCACACGCGACTCGTAACAGATTTCTGAACAGGGCTGAACTGGATAAATTAACATTTTACTGAGATTTTAAGTTCATATATCCTTCCAGTCATAAAAAAAAAGTTCAAAATGAGCATGAAATCACATAACCTTTAAGTGTAAGAAAGTTATAAAGTAAATGGAAAAAAATAAGCACTAGTCATACAAATAAAAGTAAAGCAGATTTTATAGGTTTTCTGAAAATAAACACACAGACACTGACTTGGGTGTTCTGCTTTTTAAATTAAGAAAGTAAGAAGCAGCTCTGATACATTCCACTAGAGAAAGTAAGCACCACCTTAAATAGAAGAGAATCTGAAGAACTGAAGCTCAGTGAAGTACCACTCAAAGAACAAGTACAAACACGTGGTTTGGAGCAACATGACAGAAAGTCAGTCCTGCTAGAAATGTTTACTCAACATCAACAATACCTCGATAGAAGGATGTTGCAATTCTGAGCTCTGCGACCATCAATCACTGAAAGCTCTTTGACTTTAAGTTTGGAACTCAGCGTGTCATCAATGGCATCTGCTTCTTTCTACAAAGAGCATGAAAGAAATCCATCAAGCCAAACATGGACAGTCTAACTTTAGACATACATTTTTACTTTGTATTTCTGACACACAAACACACATAGATACACACACTCACGCCACTCAAGCATGTGTACACACACACAAACATACACACAAAGTTGAGATGGGGAGGCAATGAAGGGAAGTCGAAGGTTTAAAATGAAGGCTAAAAAATCTAGTTGACAAAGGGAAACAATAAGAAAAGCTGACGACCCATATGTGAAAAAGCATTATTTGGAAGAACAAAGGGTTTCTAAGTTGAAGATACGAAGTGTGCATAAATTAACAGTGAGTGGTGCCCTCCTTTTGTCCCACAAATCCCTATGGATAGCAAACAGAAGAACTGTCATGATGAATCAAGTTCAACTGAGGTTTGCCATGGCTAGTCTAGCCACTGGCAGGGCCCATTCACCCCAGAACCATTTGCATCCTGAGTTCTCAAAAAGCTGAACAATGAAACTTCCCAAACGTCTTTATGCGCAACAGGAAGCTTCAAAGCCCAGATGGTACCTTTCATTACCCTGGTGCCTGATGGACAACAGGGAGGGGGCAGCTCAAAGCATTAGCTCAATCACTTGAATTAACAATAAAGCACAATGTGTACTCTGCTGTTCAGAAAGCTGTAAGGAATCGCATCCTGTCATAACTTATGGTGGAAGAGGGATAAAACAATTCTCTATAAAACACTGTTTGAATAAGCTGGGCAAAGTGAAAACACAGACTGACTTGATAAGTAACAAGTTTGATTTAAACAGAGGTCAGGATCAGTTTACAAAATGAATCATGGCATTTTGAGACTATAAAGGAAACTAAAGCACTCTGTGTCAGTTTAGGAAACAAACACAATATGGAATTTATAGTAAGAATACCTATGTGGTCAAACTTCAACAGTCTGTTGTGCTAAGATTCCAGGTATACCTCCACATATTCAGTTAAGAGTTGAGTCCCAACATGAAATTACATAGGTGTTCCATTACATTACACCTCTGGAATAGGAGGGATAGCCAAGACAGTTCAAGCTTATAGTGAGCCAAGGAGTTATAGTAAGCAAGGTTTAGGAGGCAGCTCACTTACCTGCTTGGAGTTACTGTTCACAAAGAATTCCTACGGCCATGGCAGAGGCATGGAAAAGGCAAATCAGATACATGCAGTTCAGAAATTACAGCAACAAATGGGGGAAAGTCAAAGCAGTCAGGGAAATCAGACACAGGGTAAGAGATGATTTATGTCTGCAGGATCAGCAATGAGCAGTGTTGAAGTTGAAAGAGGCTGACTGAAGGTACAATGCAGAGCAGAGTACTAAGCATTCAGGGCAGAGAGAAGATGGCAGGTATTGCACACATGTATCACTGGCGGCAAAACAAATTCAGAAAAGAGAGAACTTAAAACACCCCAGAGTCAAGTTGGGAAAGGAACAAATCCTCTTTCAAAGAAAAAGGGGCTCCATTTACTCAACAGGGAAATATCAGTCCCATCAACCACTGTCAGATATCTAACCAGTGAAACAGGCTCTTTTTTGGGTAGAAATAATTTCCTATTTTCTTATGTCCAAGAAAGGATTAAGAAAAAAAAACAGAAATTCAACAACATCGGTTGAGATAACATTAACCCTCAGTATCCCTCAAGAGTCCAAAGGATGCCTGTGGGTACACTATGGGAAGAAGCAGTTCTACACAGCACTGACTTGTGTGGTGTACAGTCATCGACGGCCCTGTACCAACTGCCTTTAGTGCTTTTTTCAAGCACATCAGGTAAACAGTCTCTTTTTGAAATAGTTCATATCATAGAATAGTCTTGGAGTGAAGAAGAGGAAGAAGCAATTGATATGAGAAAATTAGAGCTTTCTTTGCATATTTTTGTAATGATGGAATGAAGAAAAGCTCCGGTGAACAAAACACACCCCAGCTTTTAGGCCAACTGCTTGCACAACCAGCATTGGCTCAGCAGATTCCTTAAGGTCTAATTGGTCCCGGAAGCACTGCCAGGGCCGGTTTTACAGCATAGATGAGCTAGTTCACATCATTCTTGAAGTGGGAAACAAAATGTGTCCTCCCTGGCCCCACCTATATAGAGAAAGATTGGTTTTCCAGAATAACATTCGAAAAATAGATGATAACCAAAAGAAATCTTTCTTTTCTGAAGTTAGTTTTCCTTGATAGTTGCTCTAATGGCCAGGTTTTGTACTCTGACATTCTTTAGAACTCTTCCCCTATAAAATAATTTTCTTTTTTCAAGGACAGAAAAAACTATGGTGAAGTGAACTTTTCTTTCTTATGGAGACAAACTGCTAGCTGACATTAGACTTGGCTCTGATAACTCTGCCATGAGGAAACTGAGAACTCTGACCTCTGCTGTAGTGGACTGAGTGAAGCATTTCTCTTTCACTAGGTACGAGGCTTGAGGCTCAAGTCTCACTCTCTGCAAAATGGGGTTTATAACCGGATTATTGTGAAGATTAAATGCAATGAGGCACAAAAAACATTTTATATGGTACCTGACATATTTATGAGTAATATATGATACCAGACATTACAATTACTTTGTTTTAAGGTGATGATCAATTCTACTTTTTCTCCTTTTGCTTTACTTTCAGCTGAGTTGAAGAATAGCTTATCAAGATTTCCAGATTGTAGCCCACAACAAATAAAACAGTTAATTGCTAAATAAAGTACGTAGCTTTCCAGCGGTAAGGATGAGGAATATGATGGAGGAGTTTAGTTAATTGCTAGTCTTTCAGATTCTCCTTCCTGGAGAAAAACAAATACCAGATGCTATCACTTGTATGTGGAATCTAGTGAAATAAAACAAAGACAAAACCAAAATACTAACAAGGCTTGGAAATCTGACTGCAGATTTGAAGCTGCCAGAGGAGGAGGTAGAGGGATAAGAACAAAGCGGAGAGGGGGTGATTTCAGTGCCAGTGGGTGGTGGGTATGATCCTGTACCTCTAAATCACAGACAATGTTCAAAATCAATGTTACCTCAATTAAATGATCCTCCTCCTTTAAAGTCCTTCAATTGTCATATTTTAAGTCAAACCACAAAGTTTTGGGGCATGTTAAAAAACAATGATGCTTCCAGGATTTTCAAATAAGTTAACGTTCTTTTTGGAAATCTCAATAATTCACTAATTGGCTTAGGTGAAACATGTCAGAGTCACATATATTTGGTTCTACCTAAAAGGATATTTGATTTTTCCAGATGATTTTCGGGTGTAAGGCTCAGAGTTTGGAAAATTGGAAGTGGGGTCTACTACTGTCAGGACCCGGTGCTGAGAGAGTCCAACAGCTAGGATCCCACAATGAAGATGACTCAATACTTGATGATAATGGCAAGCCTCACATGAATAATGGTAAGCCTACACAAATGCTCTTTCATCTTTCCTTTTTATAAACCTGAAATTCCTTTACAAACCTGAAAGGGTGTCCATTTCCAAGAAATTGCATACACTAGAATATTTATACAAAGGCCTACATTTGACTAAGTTGTACCACAGAGTCCTGTTATGGATCCTCTAGCTTACACTCTGGCCATAAGAAAACCATTATTTACAATTTTTTCTCCTGCTTTCATGTACTATGGTTAAGGGTAGGGATTATTGAAAAAATATCTGAACGTAATGTATATTTTTTCAATGCAAGTATTAGATATGTAAAAAGTGAAAATAGGATAAAAGAGGAAAATTCTTTGACCATTAATACAAAAAATCAGACAATACCACTGCTTATTCCAAACAGCAACCCAAAAATGACCTGTATATTACATATTATGAGGACAAGACAGATTCTGAAGCCTGGAAGAACAGTTAACCAGAGCAGAAAGATTTAATTGTTTTACTTTGTGTTAATAATAGGACCTGTTAAAAAAGAGTTGTCCCCAGACAAAAAGGGAGGAGGAATGAAGAAAGGTTTTATTGTTTAATAGTATCCAAAATACCATTACTATGCAAAGAGCTATAATATGCATTAAAATGTTTTTTGTTTTTTGGGTTTTTTTTGTGGGTTTGGCCTAGAAAACATGTAAAAAATAATTTCAATGAGAAGAATACATTCTGAAATTCAAGAAACTGACTTTCCAATGAACTTTCAGAATATGAGCAGAGGGAGTAACTGCTTGCTATTAAATTCCATTTCATGTGGCCCATAAGCTTACATAATCAGCTCTGCACACCTTTGAAAGAAAAACTCCTGACTAGAAATGGTCTTGTTCTTAAAATTGGAGCTAAAGAAAACCCCTGACAAAGCTTGACATTCATAATGAATAAAACCGTGGCATGAAAACAGAGTGAAACTGAGAATTATGTCACTTGTACACCTGGCTGTACCACCTGCTTGAACATTGAATACATACTATGTACTACTTTTATTATCTGTGAAATAGGAACAACACCCACCTTAGAGTGATTAAATTTAAAAAAATATATATATATATACACACACACACATAATATGAACTCCTTGAGAAATAAATTTCAGTACTCTTAAGACTGGAAACTGGGTACACCATAATAAATACCAAGGATACTAACAGACACTTAATATTATTTATTATCTTTTAGTTATGATTGCGGTAACTATTTATAAGATGAGTTGTGGGTCTGAACAACCATTCAATGCATTTTCATCCTTTGAAGTACTTCAGCTATAAAGCAGATCACAGCAGTTTCTTCTGATTTTGATGATATATTTCTCAAATTAATGGTGCATATTGTGTGTGTGTGTGTGTGTGTGTGTGTATACATTTATTTAAATAAATATCTCTCCCTGCTCAGCACAGTGGCTTGTGCCTTTAATTCCAGTCTTGGGAGGCTGAGCCTAGGAATCACTTGAGTCTGCAGGTTCGAGACTACCCTGGGCAACATATGAGACCTAGTCTCTAATAAAATAAAATAAAATAAAATAAAATAAAATAAAATAAAATAAAATAAAATAAAATAAAATAAAATAAAATAAAATATCTCTCCCTAAATGGTATTAATCAGTGTTCACCTAAAGTATAGTAGTCTGACACTTGAGCTTTTCTTCAAAACTGTACTCTGTATTATGTGCCTATTGTATACACACAGATAGTGGGATTCAGTGCTACTTTACTTCTTTGAAAAATGCATATGACCAAACAACTGGCCAACGTTTAGAGAATTTAACCAGGGCTTTAGAACTGAAGGATAGAAAAAGTGAATACTGTAGGAAAAGTAGGTTCCTTGTATTCATTTAGGAGTGAGAAGGAGATTCGTGTAATTGTGATGATAATTATATAATTGCAGCGCCAAGTCTAAAACGAAACTGCATTGGTCTTTGATGCTATCATTAGTTACAAAACTACGGGAAAATCAATGACAGGTACTCTGTCTCTCTTACTCTATCCTACATATTCCTGGTACTAGCATACGAGCATTTTTTATATTTCTGTCTTTCCACAGTCAATAACTTAATGCAATGGTTCACACTACCTTCTTTTAGGAAATAATAATTACAATTCAAAACTCTCATCTTAAATTCTTGCACCAACAGAAAATATACTTGAATCAAGCAGAACAGGTATGTTGTAATTTTTTTCTCCAGCAAATGTTACTGAAATTGTCACAAACGGCTCTACTTATGAGTCTACTTACGGGTAAGTACAATTGAAATGTTCTGGTCTATCCTGACTGGAATGACTATTGATTACTTAAACAGTGACTGGTTGCTAGGAGACAATTACCAAATTGCTAGGCTTTCTGCAACCCTGTCTTCCAGAGCTCTTTTGAGAACTGTCCACATATTTGTCCCAGAGCATTTTGGCAGCATCCTTCTGCACCTTCTGCTGAAAGCCAGTTAATTATGAGTCTTGTAAACTTGGGTCTTTCAACCACCTGCCTTCATAATAAATACAACCCACATGTTCAGACTTGAATAGCATCATTTGAAATAAGTGCTGCTTTCCCTTCCTTCAATTTAACTTCTTTAACTTTCCAAACTCTCATCTTAGGGAACCAGAATGAACTGGTGTCAGAACTAAACTGAAGTGGGAAATTAACGGGACATGAAATGAGGTCAGAAGAGTATTTGAATCCACCAGAAAATTTGCTAAAATGTATTTTGACCTCGTATCATGGCTCAGAGGACACCTTCTGAAGGGAGGGGAGGAGAATGGAAGGGGAAGGGGGGAGGAGAGAGGGAGGAAGAGGGAGAAAGAGGGAGGAGGGAGGGAGAGGAAGGGAAAGAGGGAGAGAGGGAGTGAGGGAGAGGGGGAAAAGGGGAGAGGG